>JAQFVV010006377.1:0-294120 GCA_028023455.1 Epiperipatus broadwayi
ATATTGTTTTACATTCTTGAGACTTTTATTTTCTTCTACAGCTTTCTTTGCTGGTTCATTGTTCTACGTTTCTTATATCAATTTCATCTCTTTTCTGCACCATTTTACAAAATTCGAGATATTCAATCCATTTTAATGCATCATTTTTGTATATCTTCATATTCCTTTTTTTCTTCATAAATTCTCTAGTCTCAGTAGAAATTTTATTGGTCAATTGCTGCTTTTTTCTACCAGCTATCTGTGTTGCAGTTTTTAAAAGTGTATCAGTTATTTTTTTATTAAGTTTATTCAAATCTGAATCATGTTCAAAATGTACTAACACTTGAAACCGATTTGTAAGTTCTAATTTAAATTCATTAGAATGTTTCTGAAGATTAGGAATATCAACTGTAAATATTGTTTTTCTTAATAATTTTTGTCTCTCTAGTTTTGCATTAACATGTATCTTACATCTTACTTATCGATGATCATTTCCCGTGTTAAATTTATTAAGAATATTACAATCTTGAAATATGTATTTTCTGTTGGATAAAATATAATCCAATTCTGTTGTATCTTCACTTGGATTCTTCCATGTCCATTTCCTTTTAACATTTTTCTAAAAAAAAAAAAAAGAATTCATAATATAAAAAGTTTTTCTTTTTCTGCAAACTGCACAAGTTTATGTCTTCTCATTTCTATTACCATAACCAAAATTACGTACAACACTTTCATCCTAAATTTGTTTATCAATTCTAGCATTAAAGCCTTCCGTAACAACTTTAAAATGTTGTTTACTCTGATCAAAAGCTTTTTGTACATCCATATAAAAATCTTCTACTGCTTCATCACTATGAGACCTTGTTGGGGCATAAACCTGAATTAGCTGCATTTGGTATCTGCTATTAACTTGTATAATTAATCTTGCCACTCTTTCCGATACACCAATCTCGACAATGTTGTTCTTCCACTTTTTATTTATAATGAATCCTACTTCACTTGTATTTCCAATATTTGTGCCTTTATAGTAGAGTACATGTCCACTTCCGATCAATTGTCTCTTCATCTTCTAACGTCACAAAGTCCATTAATGTCCTATTTAATAAAATACAATTCTTCTAATTTTTGCAATCTTCCTTCACTTGAAAGTGATGTGCAGTTGTAAGTAGATAAATAAAAAGTCATCATCAAATGGCAGCCTGGATTCACAGTCAGGGGATTCTTAGCAATCTCTGCCTTTGGCCACTGACCACTGTATTGGTTGGTGAATTTACAACCTCCTGGGAATATGGGCCATGATTTATTTTTGTCTGTCATGATTGTATATATCTATTGGAAACATATTTATCATTTACACATACATTCATTCTGCCTTATCAGGCAACTTAGAAAAAAGACCATGGTGTTTCTTGATCTTAAACTCAGGCCTGAAAATCCAATAAACTCACCACCCTGGTTTAATGGGTGGTTGTCAGCAGACCACCCATGTTCATATACTATATGAATAATCACATAGTAATAACAACTGCACGATAAGAACGTATGGAGTGGACATTAAAAATTTGCCTCCTCAGTTCCTCCAAGAGGAATCAAATGGTCTCCTTTCAGAGAATAGCAAACTCTTTTCTGCAGCATATATATATATGATAAATAAAACAAGTTAAAAATATCGTAACTTGCTATAGCTTGCATTTAGTGATCACTAGATGGAGCTTTACCAATAGCCCACAATCAAGCTTTGTTTACACAAATGCTGAGAGAGATAGAATTCAATATCTCTTTCAAATTGTCTCCAACCTTTAAACCATGGTTTCAAGCTAGTTGGCTCATGTCAGCATTTGTGTAAACAAAGCTTGATTGTGGGCTATTGGTAAAGCTCCATCTAGTGATCATTAAATGCTAGCTATAGCAAGTAACGAAATCTTTAACTTGTTTTGTTTATCATAAATGTACCCTTGAAGGTTTTTGCAATAGTATAGATTGCAGAGGCTTTTACTATATGGTGAAACTGAACTGAATTCAGACCCATCTAGCTAACTAGTTTGTTTGACTGGGTTTGAAGATATTTAGGTATTGGAAAAATTCATTCTTTCAGGCTGATATAAAAGTGTTTCATAAATGCTGATTAATAGAGTTGGTGTTTAGATCTAGTTTCTGGTCTTCCTACCCTTTACTGACATGAGCCAACTAGTTTGAAACCATGGTTTAAAGGTTGGAGACAATTTGAAAAAGATATTGAATTCTATCTCTCTCAGCTTTTGTGTAAACAAAGCTTGATTGTGGGATATTGGTAAATCTCCATCTAGTGATCATATATATATATTGTAACGATATATAAATATGTCGTTACATTAATTTAAAATAAAAACTTAATAAAAGTTCGCAAATAAAAGTAAAAAACTAAACGCTAAAATTAAAATATTGTTAAACGTATATATTCGCATAGATGCTAAACTTTAAAAATATTTTTTTTCATAAACAAAAAAAAAAAAAGTATTTGAACGTATTTTTTTTAATAAAAAAATACAAGGTTGAAATATAAAAATATTTTAATAAAAAAATAACGTAAGTTAAAATAAAAACAGGTATTAATTAATTCCTGTAATCTGTAAATGGAAATGATTGTTTATTAATTATCTAAAAGCTGTGTAATTAAAAAGTCAGATGAAAAGTTAGATAAGAGAAGAAAGAAATTTTAGCTTGACCAATGGAAGCACTAAGTCTTGGCTCGGACCCTAATGAAAGTGATAGACTAGTGACGTTTTGTTCATTGAATCCTTGTGGATAATATAAAAAGGGAAAGTCAGTTTTTTCGGACAGTTCCAGCATTGTGTATTTGAGAGATGTGGTATGACGCACATACCACACTCTCTATAAAAAAAAAATGAAAAAACTGTGATACCTTGAACCAGCTATTGCCATCTCCAGAACATTACCTTCCAACGGAGGCGTCGTGGGAATTGAAAGCAGAGGCCATAAGCTATATGAAATGAACAATTGTTAAAATCAATTAAGAATGTTCGTCAAGTTTACAAATTGATAAACAAGCCAACTGAAATGTTAAAACGGACTCTTATCTGACTTTTGTAAGTTTTTAAATCAAATTAATAATGTTTAATTTTATATGTTTTTCGAATGATAAACATCATTTCCATTTTTTTTTCTTATTGTAAAGATTATTTAAATGTATGAAATTTAAGTTGTTTATAGATGCTTGCATAGATTCGTTTGCGGTTAATTATATTTTGGTTTCATATTTGATCAAAATATATAGACATTCGATAAATAATGATACCTTACGGTGAGTATCTAAAATGTATTTATTCGGATGTCTTTTAAGTTATTGTGACAACGCAAGTATCTTATGGTGAATACTATTGGGTTACTTATAAGTTTCCCTCTGCGATTGTCGGTATCAATAATTTTGTATTTTGATCGTTTATGTTTATTTTGAAATGTTTTTTGACCGTGGAATCTATGTAATCGATCTATACCCAACATTTTTAAACAAATCTGTGCGAACGTATTTAAATGTTAAAATTAAGTCGGGCGTGAATGGCTATATAGTTTGTAAAGTTATATTAAGGGAGGGTAATCTTAGGTTATTCATTTCGTAGTTGAATTGGTTCAATGGATTGGATATATTTGTGTAATTAGTAGATGTAGTATGAGGTCTGCTACGGGCAGGATTATAGATATATGCCACACACCCTCTGTTTGCCTATGGATGGGTTTGTAAGTCGGCAGAAGACCGCAGTCCATTCCTATGGAGTTTTTTGTTTATTGATCTACTTGCCAACAGATGTCACATTCCTGTTGGTGGAGAGTCAATCTCTTCTCTATTTCTACTTATTGTTCAGATGTACATTCCTGACAATATAGTATTTTGTGTTGTCGTATCATGCTACATTGAATACATGAATGTATCAGATGGATTGGCGCCAGTTGATTGCGAAGTTTGTTGCCTAAGGTTAAATCAGGGAAGAATGTTTTCTTTTCAAATGCAGATCTATGTAGTCTATTCATACTTGACTATCCAAATAATAATTAAACTCATTGAAACTTGGTTAAATGTAAAATTAAAAGTTAATATAAAAATCTAAAATGTTAAACTTATTCCTCAAAATTTAAATATTATTTTATATGTGCGTAAATAAATATTTTTATATGTTAATTTCTGGCAGTGGCTTTTATTCTTTTATATTTAAGATGTAAAATTTATAGATTTTTATCTCTGCGTCTCCGCTGAGCTAGTGACTTGGGCTAACGGTCGGAATATTTAAAGAAAGTGGAATCTTAACAGCGCGTATCTGCCTACTCTATAAATTTTTCTAGGTTTAAATGCCTAGATGGCGCCCTGGTAGTTGCAGATATCGTTTTGCAGTTAGATTCGATCTTCACTTGCATTCCGATTGGTACAATATATATATATATATTGAACACTACATAAATATGTAATCTATTTATATTGTTTTCTTATGCTATATATTATAATTTATGAAATTTATAATGTTTTATATGACTTTTTAAAAAAAAAATTCAACTAACTTCCAGGACAAGTTTTTTTTGTCAGTTAAACATAATGCTATCAGCTGCTTAATAAATCATTTGTGATCATATCAAATGTAACATCCCAATTTTTATTTAAATTAACTCCACTGTTCAATTTTAAGTAATACTATGAACAATTCTAAATCAAATAATAATTATAATTTATATTAGCTTATATTTTATAATTTTTATTTTATTTTTTATACTTATTAGGTGAATATTTCTCCAAAAGATACACCAAAACCGACTGTGACAAAATGTGAAATGAAACTACTTTCAATAAAATCTTATAAAGTGAATGTAAGTTTCTAGTTTAAACAAACTTAAATGTATGTTTTATTTTAACATTGATTATTATAACATTGATTATATATATATATATATATATATATATAAAGAAAACTTTTTCATTCTTATTTTTTTTATAGAATGTTATAAAATTCAAATCAATTTATTTTGATCCCATTAGAAAAACATTAATTAATTTTTTAATAACTTTAATTTTAATATTATCTTGTGATTATTCTCTTCACAAAAACAAAACAAAGAAAAAAAATCTTTGTATTCTATCTTAATTTATATTTATTTTTCATGAATTTATTAGGTGAATTCTTAGAAATTGTGATCTTCTTCATCAGCAATAATTTGTTAATGATAATGGACATTCCAATTTCAAAAAGAAAAATGAGATAAAAAGATGAAATAATAATATTAAAATTATAGAGATGAGTTTTGCATGATTATATAAATCAGTCTATGAAATGTAAACACATTGACATATAAAACATGGTGGCCCATTATCCTTTTCTTATATATTATAATGACATCATTTAATTTGTGCTGCAAACTGGTTTTTTCTGAAAGATTTTAACACTATGTTTAATTTAACTCTGTATGGAAGGGGGCATTAGAAAGATAAAATAATAATGATGATAATAATAATAATAATAAATGCAACAATAATGATCCTATATATAAAATTCATATTTTCTCTGTTGTCTGATTGGTGAATGTAGGAATGTTTATCCAATGTCACATGACAATCCTGCCATTAAATAAAAAATGTTGGGTAAAAATTAGTCTGAGTTTTTTTTAACTAGATATATATTACATATTTTATGATAAAAGTTCCCACATAGTTGCAGAAGTAAACACAAACACCGATTCAAAATTTGAGGTTAAGGCCCTCTGTGCTTTTATGGTCTGGCAATCCCTTAATATAGTTCAGATGAACATTATACTTAGTAATGTTTAATAAAAAAGCATATTTGTATTAAATCTTAAAAAAATTGTTTAAGCAACCAATTTAAAAATATTACAAATAAAATAAATAATTAAACTAATTCAATACTCACAGAATCCTGGCTAAATGTTAGCATCAGTTTCAAATTTGAATCCAGTTATGAAGGCATCAAAAGTCATTATTATAGCAAATAAATCGTTTTTATATTTCAAATTTCTGACCAAAAGGCCACCGGCAAATCCTGTTATCTTGAGATAAAGATCAAAGTTTCACAAGCTGATGGTCCTCAAGTCATTAATAAGAAGATTAATAAGATGATTATTAATTATATTTATTCCATCAAAGCACCCCTTCTTTCTCCTTCCCTTTTTTTTTGTATAGCTAAGATCTAGATAATACAAAACAACAAAAGCTTGCAATAAAGATAAGTGTAAAAATGTCTTAGGTTTAAAACAAATGTACTCACACGTGCACATTTTTATCTACTAATCTTGATCACTTTCTTTTACACCTTCTTTCAATCTGTTTTATTTTAACAAAAACTAAAGCTAAATAATTAACACATTATTTAATTAAAAAAACATAATAGATCAATATATTAAATATTATTACAGTGTATCAATCTATCATCTATAAACTATATATATTACTTGCACATATAAATCTATATATGTAAAGGAATTTTTTTTTCTAATTAAAGAATATATATGTGTGTGTGGGAATGAAAACATATATGTATGTACAATATATATATATATATTAGTAAGTATATTTACTTAAAGAAAAATAAAGTTAATGTAATACCATTATTATCTAGTGATAACAATGCCTCTTTATAGACTGTAATATTAAGTGTTTGAGAGGATGTAAAGACAACTTGCATATTATTACCAGAATAAAATTGTTATTGCTACATCAGTTTTGACTTGTTCAATTTTCATTTATTCATTTCATTAAGTTAACTAAGTAGGACAATGTCACCAGTTAGTTTCATGAGTACCAAAGCTATTATTCAGAGCTAACCAGAGCTCTTCAAAAGGTATAAGTTTAAACCTCTATTGCTAATGATGCTGTTTTGGATCTTTAGTATGACTACTAACCGGAAGTAATAAGTATTCTAGTCACCTTAGATAGCATGGTTAATGTCCATGTGATGAACAGGAAATATTGCCGAGTTAATATTATCAGCAATAGGCTTCAAACTAATAATGTCACTCAATATGCTCATCATAGTGTATGATTGGGCTAGTAAACTAGTTACAGTTGTGACTAAGTATGGTCTGTTTATGGTGATGTAGAAGAGTTGGTGTTACAGTATATATATAAAATACATATTCTGCAGGTTCATCCGTGTTAAAAACTTTTAATATTAATATACTGACGTTTCGACTTGGTCACACAAGCCATCTACCTTTTATAACTCTGTGGATGGCTTGTGTGACCAATTCGAAACGTCAGTATATTAATATTAAAAGTTTTTAACACGGATGAACCCGCAAAATATGTATTTTATATATTTAACCCGTGCAAATCTTCGTTTTAACATATATATATATGTGTGTGTGAATTCTTATAAGATTATTTAGTAGCAAATTTCATGTAAGATAAAAACCATTTTGACTAAAATAATTATATGCCTAAAAAGAACACCATTCTATCAAAAATTGAATGATGTGATCAGAAATTATTAAAACAAAATTTGTTCAAGGCCCAATAAAGTGAAGTAAAAGTGCGAATAGAGGGAGGAAATACTGTTCTGATAAGGTAAGGTAAAATAATCTTTAAAACTTCCCAATTTACAGAATTTGAAAACGAGAAAAGAGAGCGAAAAAAAGAGTTAATAAATATCATACTTGTTCTTTCAATTTAATAAAATCTGAAGACAGTTCCTGTTATTGAAACAAATGTTATCTATTAAAAATGTTATTTTTAGATAGAACTCTTATATGATTGTAACTAAGTATTTTGATAGAATGTAATGTGATTTTTCCAAATATGAAATGGATTAAATTAGTGCCTTTTTCAAACATACAATATTGCTAATTATAAACTTATTAAACGCACATTGATTACGTAAGTAATATTTACCGAGGCCGTAACCCCGAGCCCTGAGAATATGCGTATAAAATGTGATAGCAGGGACCTGTAGAGGTCCCTACTATCACATTTTATACACATATTCTTGAGGTTACAGCCTCGGTAAGTATTGCTAAATAACCGTAAGTGAACATTTTTATCTATGAAAATTTTTAATTTAATAATATATATATGATTTTTATAATTATTTGATGATAAATTACATATATCTAGTTTAAAGCAATCTTGATTAGATTTACCACGTCAGAAGATAACGTGAGTGTATTTCAAATTTCGTTACTGGACCATGTGAGATTAATGAAAAACATTCTATTAAAATACTTGTCGTCAATCAAATAAAACTGTGTTTATTTAAATCTTATTTCATTCCTGAAAATATTCAGTTGAATATTTATATGCATGTGTATACTTATATTTTTGCAGCTTAAGTTTAATAGTGGAAAGGTTGGAGGAGCACACCTTGTCGAAGATTTTAGAGGAGGAAAGTATACGCTGTTTATGGTATGGAGTTGAGGCTCATAAAGAAAAGAAACTACATCAATTGAAATAAATCATTATAAATAGATTTGAATGTTTTATTTTTGTTAGTTTATTAAGGATTTTATCAACATAAGCAAACATTCTAGAAACGTGTTTTAGATCACATGTATTAGAATACGATTAAATGGAATTTGGTTATGACATACAGCAACATTTTGATTCTTATTATTTAACACTTAAATGAATAAACTGGGGGGGGGGGTATCTTATGTCTCCATTTTTATTATGCTACTGTGATGATTGCTAGATTTTCAAACAAATAATCACATTGAAAGATTATAATTTTCTACAAAGTGATATTAGGAACTTTATGACATGATGTAATGACAACAAATGGTGACTAATAGTATATTCCTATCTCACATTACATTGAAACTCATCAAATGTAACACTTTTTACAAAGATCAGCATCTTTTATGTACAAATGACGGATCTTCATGCATGTATTAAATCTATAGTTAATACAACCTTCAAAATTATGAAAATAATATTTACATATAAGAAACTATTTAATGATCCAAATAAAAATATAAATTATTCAATTCTTTTGTTTTTTGTATTGCTGAATATGGATCTGTTGTTTGGAATCCTGATTCCAAACGGTAAATTATTAAAATTCTATCATTAATATGTACATTTTATAGAAACTGACAGATTGAATAAAGACTGAGTCGTATTTTCATCTTTGAGAAGATAAGAAATTTAAATTTTTTTAATATTAATTTGTCAAAATTTGATGACAAATATTTTATTCAATTCTGCAGATACTAAAACTATGATTCTAGATATTTTTTATATTAAACTAATTACTCATATATTCTTACATTTTCCCCATTGGTTATTTTCAATGCTAATCATTTCAGTCTGAATGATATTTTATTAAAACATATGATCATTAGTTTATTATTCCTTAATTTTTAAGTAAATATTTAATAAAATTATAATATTTACATATACTTCTTTAATAATTACTTTTTTTAGCATCATCTTCCTCCCTCACTTCTCCTTTCTAAGTTATTCTTTATTTAATATTTATTTTGATTCATGGGAAAATGTCTGAATATATTTTACAATATTTTTTATCCGCTGGAAAAATTTTATTCCATATTTGTGAAAATGTTTTGACAGATATTTTAGGTTGTTCAAGAAACCTAATTTATTTCATTCTTGATTCATTTTTGTTAATACAATTATATTTTTTTGTCAAACACCATACCCATATCTAATTTTTTATAACATTTTCAATGTATAAACTATATACTATTATTGCGTGGGTTCAATCTTTTCATATATTTTGATAAATGATTTTTTTAGGTTTATAACTCGGAAAATAAGGTTTCGTTGACATGCAAATGTTTATCTATGTTCAAAAAGATCCAGAAATGTCTCTTCTCTTTTTTATGCAGTGAGCTTATTCCAAAATCTAATAAAATCAAACACATTGTTGCAAATAAGAAAGATGACAGTTATTTTGTATTTTCTAGTTCTTACAATAAATCAACAAAATATCAAAGACCATCTTTTGTTTATTGATGTTCCTCAAACTAGTATATACTTATTTAAAGTTATTGTTGTGTACATATCTATAATTTGCATAAACATATTTTAGCGCAATCTTACTTTATTAGAATATAACATAATTTCCTATCTAATTATGACTTATTTTTGTGGTGTAGAAGGAACAGTCAATTTTTATGGAATCTGTGATAATCACTGATTTTCCCCAGAATGATTGAAATTCAATTGTTTAATACTTTATTATTCCACTTTTTGAAAAATCTCTAATGTAATTGTATCTATTACAATTGCTTTTACTTTTAGCACGTATTAAAGTTAATCTTACACCGCTATCTATTACTGATGTTGAGTCTTATGAAAACGGTGCCATTTGACATAACTTAAGACTATTTCTGTTTTTAATTTGTGTGTTTTATTACTGAAAAATTTCAGAAACAATATATTCATTGTCTTTTTTAAACATCGCATCTATACTTGGGTCTTTTTTAGATTTCAGATAAAGATAGTTCTTAAAGGCCCAAGATTGTTTTGATTTTGCAAATATTTTTGTTTAAGAAATGTTTTTTTTAGAATTTACTATTTATTCGGTAGAAACATTACTAATCTAATTTCTGATCTTATTTTAATTATTGTATATTCGTCATTTTTTTTGTTAGATCCACCTATAATTCTGTGTGGGATGGGTGTTCCTCGTAGAAGTTGACCTGTTCACCTGAGTCTTAATGATTGACAATCAAAATTGCAAATCAATTATCTGATACTATTTGTGACTTCAAAGGATATATTTCTAGTTTATACTTTTAGTTTACTCTAAGTCTTTAGTTTATAAACTGTTGCAGTTCATGTTTTCACTGTTGACTATAATCAGATGCAAAGAATTCAATCTGAGTTCTGCGAATATTAAATTCTACTTCAATTTTCAGTTAGTATACTTTTCCCTTCATACATTTATGGGTAATTAAAAGTACAGGGAAATTTTTTATGGATGTTATTACAATTCATATTTCCATGTTGACCATTAATCTTTTTTTTACTAGCTTTAATTTAAAATAATTGGAAGTATGTTCTAAGTACAACTTTTCAATGTTTTTACTTGACGGAATTATTGGAGCACAGTCCCTCTCTACAACAATGTTGAATGCTTGCCTACAAATGGAAACTCATTGGCAATTTGTATGATCATATTCAATGAAGTTCTTAAAAATATTCTTTCCATCGAAAATATCACAAATAGTTCTTTATTTATGCTAAAACGTCCCAACCAAGTTCAATTTACTTCACTAACAACTACATAGTATAAGCAATATACATCAGTTTTCTACACTAATGCTTTTCTGAGGGGGGGGTGGATGAATATTGCAGATTCTTATTGAACTTTAAACTTCGATTGCTTTTATTACATATATAATATCTAAATAGCTTTAATGTATTCATACTTGATATTAATGTACTTGTGTTAAAGATGCTAGCCGAGAGGTCATCGCAGTCGCCTCGCAAGCAAGTAATTGGTTTGCAGACGGTTGTGGGTTCGTCTCCTGGTCGATGCTATGACATAAGAAAAAAAAAAGACTTCAGCTGCAAAAAGTACATCATTTAACACCATAATGACATTCTCTTCCAAAATGTTTTTCAAAAAATTCAAAGGAATCAGCTTTGTTATTGTTTTCCCAATTAAATTCATGTTTCTTGCCGAAATATTAACCTCTTTACTATTATTTACACTGGTATTATAAGAAGACACTAAAAGTAACTAAAAAAAAGTGATGTTAGTTAAAATAATTATAAGATATGTGCCTTATTTATGTAGACCCCATTTGTTTTGCCACTATCATGTAGAAAATTGATAAGACGAAATTAGATCATTTTCATTTTTTCATAACAATATCAGTTTCTTTAAAATAATGTGTTTGTAGGAACAAAAGCAACAACAATATGGAAATAATATAATATTTTTCAATTTTTAATGAACAAAATGAGGAATGAACAGCATTCCTTTCATTTTTTTTTAGTAAGGAAAAGAATATATATGTTTGAAAGCAAAAAAAAAACAATACTTAAGAAAACTTGTGATTATTTATTAAGTGCATAGAAAAAGGCTTTAATCATTATCATTTGCACCTTAAATGTTTATAATAGTCAAAAATATACTAAACATCACAAGATCACTATTCTTTATGCTTATATAAGCTGGTTATACAGATGCAAAACTCTCCATATAGTAGCACCACTCAGTGCAAGCTAGAGTAATCAACGAAATGTTAGAAGGTTCGTGCATAAAAGGTTTATCTAGCGTCTACTCATCCCATATGCCCAGACAAGTTTATAGCTTGTAGCTTTCATCAGTGAAAAGTCTTGGATCTCCGAGCACTGTACCTAGCTTATACGATTTAATGCAACCCCCCAGCAGCTTCTTCTGGTTTGCACCATGTGGCACTACTGTTTGGAGTGTTTTGACTCTGTGTATCAAAAAACATTTTTGACTATTATAAACATTTAAGGCACATGCGATAAAGGTTAAAGTCTTTCTCTAAATTATTTACTCATGAAAACAAAATATTTCATTTAAACAACAAACTTGAAATTAACATGTTTAGTGAATATAACAATGTTGAAAATTATTTGAAGTGTGGGGGGAGGTGAATTAAGTGATTGACCTCTATTAATTATTATCAACGAATAAACACTCTGGAAATAATTGAATTATAGTTAAGTTGCAATATACATTATACCAATATACATTACTTCAGTTATATCATATCTAAAAAATGTAAACAAACAAAACAATTATAAACAATCCAAAAAAAAAAAACGTTCAACACTTATAAATTAAATATGTTTTATGATACACCAACAGTCAATTTTTCATCTTGAAGCTTCATACAAAATCACATTTAAAAAAAGCATTAAAGTTCATACTTTAAATAACATTTATAATAAGGCAAAAGCCAATTTTCTATTTCAGTGTTCTTCTATTGTATCTTGAGTTTATGATGAATAGACAAAAAATTTATTCCTTTATTATGCTTTTTGAATTACATTTCATGTGCTATGCAGGGAGACCCAAAAATAATCAGAACCATCCTCTAGTAAGTGACCCTCTCAACATACATGCTTTTGCTTCTATATTCCTCTTGCAGAGATCTTTTGGACCAATATGTTAAAGGACATCACCATTTAAAAATATGATGTCATGTATCACATTTATTTGTTCAGTGCATTTTGCATATTAGTGAATTTTTCTAATGATTGAAAAGTTGGAATGTGAAATTCTGTTTTCTTTTAGGAAAAATGGCAGAGAAAATAGATTACAAGAAACTGTTCTGGGAGAAACACAAGTTTATGAATGGTTTAATGAAAGTCTCAAATTCACCATGTCCCAAAAAAGCATGGCCAGTGAAATCCAATGTCATGACAATGTTGATTCTTTTTATGCAAATTACATTTTTGTCTCAGAATAGTTAAGTTCTGAAATGTTTATACGATGCAGTAAAATATAAACATCCACATTTTGTGGCAAAGTGAGGAATGCATGTTTCACCACAGCAATGTTTCTGCACATAAAACTTTGAGTGTGAAACATTTTTTAATTAAATTCAACATGACTGAACCTATCTATCAACTATATTCTCTTGATCCCTAATTGTTTAAATTCTTTTTATTTTTTGAAATAAAAAAATACTTCAATAATTATTTCTTTTTGATTACATAAAAGAAAATAAATGATGCAGGTATTAAAAGGCTTCATTTCGCATTTTCAGACTATTTCAAAAAGTGAAAAAAAACATCTAAATTGCTGTACTGTATTAAATGGATGCACTTTGAATGAGATTAAATGTATAATGTTTAAAGATAAATAAACAATTTTTTACTATAAAATTCCACTGACTTTTGGATAATCTCTCATAAAACCCTTTCCGAGTATAATATTAAACATATTAAGAAATGTAAAAACATTTGTAAAATTGATATGGACTTAAAAATATCAAAACTAGAGGTAGGGTCTACTGATAAAGAAAGCATTGTTCCATTTCTATAGCAAAAAATAATACAGATTATTAAAGAAAATGGATATCATCTAGTAATTGTTATGAAAATCAGAAATTTCTCTGTTCGTTTTATTTCAAATAAATAGATAAAAAATATTTTAAAGTAAAAGCTATTATTTGTCATGCACTAAAAACCAAAAAAAATTGTTTCTTCAACCATAATTGGGATTTTGAGATCGAACTTGAAATAAAAGCATGATGACCACATCAGAATGGAGTTAATTCCTGGACTTCCCACCCTTTTATTTAAAGTTCAATCTAAAAACCCAATTGTGGCTGGAGAAACAATTATTTTTTGGTTTTTAGTGCATGATAAATGAAAGCATTTACTAAAAACTTTTTATTCCAATTTATTTTTAAGTTTTAGTATGTAATACAGTAAATAAAAATCCAACCATATTGTACTATATCTGGATTTGACATATACATCAATAAATATTTCTGCAATAAGTTAAGATATACATCCTATTTAGTATGTGTCCATATTTATATTTGTGTATAATAAATCATTTTAACTTAAAATATAAAGACATCATTTCTGGTGAAAAGTTTGGCATTTTTTCTTTTCCTAAAAATGCTTACCAAATATATGTTATAAACAAAAGTTTTTTAATAATATAATTTTACTTTAAATTGATTTGACACTTCTAGTTTATATATATATATTGTAATGGAAAGACGAATGATGTTCCTTTTTATTTATATATAATACGGATTCTTAAATTCAAAATCATCCACCTTCCATTACTGCAAGCAAAGAGAACATATAAACATAAGCGAATTTATATCAAAACCTGATCGAACCTGTGACAATACGGATATTACCACAAGGTTATATTTCCTGATCAAATGTCTCTCGACTGCTGTAATTATTAAAAAATTACAGCACTTGATTAAATTATAAATTTAATGAGATTAGTAATACTGCACAACTATCCTCACATGTTACTAAGTACTCAAAATGGAGTAATAGCTATAACCAAACCCCCCTCCAGTATATTAAACTATTTGGAATGGCGAAGAAATGAGACAATACAGATAAAATAATTAATGAAACATTTACTATAATAATAAAATAACAAAAAAGAAATTACATGGAATATTTACATACAATAAAAATCATTTAAACATAATGCTACAATTAAGTCTATGGGCTCAATCCTATAAATGTGTGTAATCTATTAAAATAAATTATCCATTTACAGTCATTCATTTCAAGTATTATAAAGAGTCTAATTAATGTCTATCTCATTAATATCTGGAATTGCAATTGCTTTTACTATGAAGAGTATGTGCACACGTGTTATATATTGGTATGTTATGTAATTTACCTAGGCTTTCTTCTTCTCTGATGTGAATTAGTGTCCTGCTGACCGTCATGTGGAATTCCTCCACTTCTTTAGTAGAGAAGGCCATTCTTAGGCTTTGATTTTGGTTTGTGGAATCTCTTCTATATGTAGTGACTTCTCCATACTAGGATATCAAGGGCATGGCAAGCGGATCATCAGGCAGACACTACAATGGCAGTTGTTACATGGCGAGGTGACCATACAAGCATGGTGGGTTTGAATCGACCAGCTACTTAGATGGCCCTTAGCCACACAACCTTGAAGTTTCACTTGTGTTGTAGATTAGTTTCATATTCATATCATTGGTCAATTCTACTTCCGAGATCCTTTACTCAGCTTTCCTTTTCTTTTACAAATTTAAAACAATTTCATGTCTGCCTTCCACTATATTCTAAGCTCTCTTTTTTCTCAAGACTCTCACCAAAGTCTTCACATGAACTCTTTTTATAATTAATTAATGTCTTTATTTTTTTTTCAAAATTCTTTTCTTATATTGTTTTCTTGCCTGATTTTTCTTTCACACCTTTAACTTTAAACTGCTTTCAACAACATACATAAAATTACTTTTAATTTCATACAATTTTATAACATAATGTTTTATATTTATTTATCAATTATTTTTCTTTTTTTTTCTAATAAAATTATTTTCATTTTACATGCAATAAACCTTTCTCTCTTTATACATACATTCACATATGGATTTCATTTTGTCAAAATGTGTAATTTTAAGAACCGATCTTTATCTTTTGTCGTATTCTAAATTTTACTTATATTTTTATTTAAAACTTCCAACTTATCACTTTTAAATCATTAAGTTCCCAATTCATTTATATTTCCTTTCTCATTTTTGATCTTAAACTAAACATATGATTTCGATATTTCTAACCTTAATATTTCTATTCTTTCTAAAAATCTGAACTTTGGAGGGTAAAAGATAAGAATCTTGTTTGATTCATTTCCCTCTCTTTATTAATTAAGGCATTCCTTTCTTCATTGGTTTTAATTCTTTTACTAATTGTATGTTTTTTTTTAAAAAACTATTATTTAATATTAAATATATACATGTGGGATCACAGTATGTGTGATCATCACAATATATATATATATATGATATTACAAATCAATGTCTGTATTTCTTCAAAATAATATACGTAAATTTATAAATAAATATTAGAAAATACATTATTTAAAAGTTTATAAAAAGATATCTATAACTGTCACTTAGAAGCGGTTTCAACTATCTTTATAGTTTTTGTCAACTAATACTTTTAAAATGTCAGCTTTCCAATAATTCCATGATGTCAATCTTACTGGTTGCTGCTTGCCTATTAATTAAATCTTGCTTGTATTTATATATTAATATCACTTCTTTAATTGTTCTTTTATTATTATTTTTTTCAGTTTCCAATATTGTTACATTACTATAATTAAAATCAAAACCATATATACATGATTTATTATGGTCATAAAAGACAGAAGCTGATAAATTATCATTATTTTTATAATTTGTTTTGTATTTTTAACCCTTTTTAATAAGAACAAGTGCTCCTTTGTTCTTTTTTTTTCAATGTGCACCTCGATTCACCTATATATACACTGCCACACCTACATGTCCATTTGTACATGATAAAATTTTTATTTTACAATAAAGTCTTATCTTTTGAATTATTTATTAATTTATTTAATGTAGGTGGTACATAAAATGCAATATCACATATACCTTTATAAATTTTCTTAATGAAACTTGCCTGTTGTTTTGAAATATATGGTGCTGATATCCAAAATTTTTATCAGAAGAATTAACATTATTATTAATATTATTTTTATATTTAGAATTAAAATTTTTAACAGCATAATAAACACACTCATAATTATATCCAACGTTTAACAATTCATTATAAAGTTGTAATTATAAATTTTATTAAAGGCACATTATTATATTAAGTAATATTTACTAAGGCTGTAACCTTTAGGAATAAGCATCTGAAAAATTCGAAGGTAGGGACCTCTACAGGTCTTAAACACAAGCTTACACTAGGAAGAAAAGAGGGAAACCCTTCTTTACTTCAACCTACTTTTATATATGAATAGGTGAAGCTGAAGTGGTTAGATCTAAGAGTGTGAACCTATTCAATACTTCACTAATTAAGTCCACAATTCTTATTATACATTAATACTCGCGAAATCTTATGATTTACAACGAGTCAATGGAAAGATCTTATTATTAATGTATAATAAGAATTGTGGACTTAATTAGTGAAGTATTGAATAGCTTCACACTCTTAGATCTAACCACTTCAGCTTCACCTATTCATATATAAAAGTAGGTGGAAGTAAAGAATTTCCCTCTTTTCTTCCTAGCGTAAGCTTGTGTTTAAGACATGTAGAGGTCGCTACCTTCGAATTTTTCAGACGCTTATTCCTAAAGGTTACAATTCATTATAAGAAATTTCAATGTTTTTGGTTTTATCCATGCATATTTACAAAGGTTATCATTTCTAAATAAGAAAAAAATAAAATAAAAATAAAACGGAAAATAAAAGCAATTCAAAGTCAATAGAAAATAAATTATAAGAGAAATCTGTGCAAATTGAAAGAAAGCCTAAAGAAAACAAATGGGATACAGGAAAGCATATAAACTGAAGACTAAGACAACCTCTCTGCCCCAGAGTGGCCTTATAGCTTCACCTGTACCAATGGATGACAAGAATGCATCACAAAGTCCAGCTTCCATGTTATTGTCTTGCAACAAGGAACTAATATATCTAACTGAAAAACTAATGTATCTAACTTGAGTAATCTGATTTTTCTTAATAAAACAAAGAAAAATATTTTCTTCCTATATTTAGTTGATTCCAACGTATATATATATGGATTTATTATATAAGAGGTATAGAGCTAATAATATTTATTATTCAAAATTAAATTGATAACAAATGAGGAAAATTAAATTTTATAAACAAAAATATTACTTTTTTATATAAATATAGAACTATTTAATTACACAAATATGTCATTTAATATTGTGAGTAAAATAATACCTTGTTAAAAATTATTATGATTATTTTTTTAACATATATTTATTTCAATAAAAATCATGATGGTATTAAAATCTTTTCTTTTGACATTATTAAGATTGGACAATTGTAAATAAAATAATATTTCCATACTCATGTGATTAAAAACCAGAGCTAAAAGAAAAACAGTTCTAAATTTAATACAGGTTTTACTTTAAAATCGAATTCTATACTTTTCCTGAATAATAAAAGTAGTTTTGCCTGGTAAATTTTTTAGCGAATAAAATTTAATAAATATCATTTTGCTAACTAAAAAAATTTGATTTCATGAAAACAGAAAACTGTATTAAGCTAAGTTCAGCATCCATGGTTACTTTGTCTTGCACTGAGTGGCAATACATATAGATAGTTTTGCCTGTTTAACAATACTAATTACTTAAAGAAGCATTTAATATGACTAATATTGACATCAAATAATTATCTACAAATATGAATAATTATAGCCTTTTACCTAGGATATCATTCAAAATAATAGAAAAAAACAGGACGTTTATATCCCTCTACTATCCCTGCCAACACAATAAATAATTAATAGAAACCCTTGTAATTTCATTGATAAATTAAGGAAATAATGTGCAGTCTGAACAATGGATTGAGATAAACTTATTGCAAGGTTAAATAAATATTTGTTCTTAAAATTGCAATTCTAATTTGCAATTGAAAATTGAATTGCTATTAATAGTTTAGCTAAAAAAAGTTCCTCATGTAATATGTTAAATTTCTGATAAAAATGTTTAGATAATAATAATTTAAAATAAACATTAAGGTTTAAATAAACTTTAACAGTTGTTTAACATATAATGCAAACACAATCGTAAATGCTCAAATGAAAGTAGTTAATTCGTTAATATAAATGTGAGCAGATATATAAAGGGTCATAAGCAGTCAAAATGAGTATGTAATTATTTAGTGTGTATATTTTAAGGGTAGTTTTTAATGAGTAGGGTAGATAAGGGAAGAGATAAATATTTTACAGGATCGATAGAATCGTTAATTAGGAGCAAAAACTAATTGGGGGGGGGGGGACAAATATGTTTGGGAAGTAAGGATTAGCTGTAAAATATTAATTAAAAATTTTGCGTGTTAAATTAAGGGTTAAGCAAAAATGTTAGAATTGATCAAACAGATTCGCATGTGTGTGAGTGGACATATTGTGCATGTATGAAAAATGTAAATTATAAAAATAACCATCGATCTTAATAAGGCATGTGAGCTATTGTTCGAAAGCCTGTTGAGAGAGCAATAATTTGATTTAAATTTTGAATCTATAGAAGGTTCTCATTCAAAATCTTGAGTTCAAAGTTCGTCTGCTATATATTTTTTATTATCATTATTAAACTCTTTTTTATTTGGCTCGCTCAAGCAGTTTTCATTCTGAGTGGAAAAGCATTCCATAAGAAACAAGTGATGTCTGTCTGAGTGTAGTTACTTAATTTTAAAACAATAGGGAATGGCCAATTAAAATTAGGATATAAAGATTTAATTGACAGAAGACAAGAATCAGATATTGATGGACAGGTCAAGATAACAAAACTCAGACATTGTCTAGAAGGGGGGTTCTTTTTTTCATTTTCTCTTGGGTGTGCCTGTATAAGGGATTATAATCTCCAATCTAAATAATATTGAAGTAATATTGTCTGCACTGGTTTCAATATCTGATCCAAAATATAGAATCAAATGGTATATTATTATTAAAATATAATGCATGCTTAAACTTTTTATATGAAGTATGTGTTCTTTCTTCCCAAAATTAATCATCATCGTGATTCTTAAAATGATGGACACTGTTACAATGGATCTGAAAATATTACCATGTTTGTCGAAGACTAAAAGTTACTTTAAAGAAAATATGGAAATCATAAATTGTATTAGCATTTCCTTCAATCAGTTAATTATAATGTTTGATAAATTTGACTGTTGGTGTTATAAAAAAAGGAAAAAAACTTATTCAAGAAAAGAGAAGAACTGAAGTTGTAATATAAGTTTTATATGTTAGATCCCACCTGGAATATTATTTCTATCACTAGTACCATATGAAACAAAAGTTATCAATAAAAGAAGTATTTGATGATGTAATTGAAATTTGGTAGATTATATCAAAAAGAGATATTGTTGAAACAAACTCAATCATTATGTTTCTGAAGTGTGATAGACTTGTTTAAATTATATGAAAATAAGACAGAAAATCCTAGCTGAAGGAATGGCAAATGTCTCAAAGGAATAAAATGAATGATTTGGAAATTACAACCTCATTTGAACAAGTATGATAATATAATGGGATAATGAGGGTCTCTTAGATGTAACACTTTGGATTAGTAACTGTGTGTTTTCTGGATCGAATGTTATATGCGAACCAAGTGTATTATTTCATAAAATTAATTTAAATAACTTGCCATGGATTCACGGCTTTCCTTTAGTGATGTTGAGAAAGATGTGTGGGATTGTATAGTGTAACATGTGTGTATTGGAATGGCTTATTGCCTTGAATTTTGATTATAACAAAATTAGTATGTTTTTCTATTTTAATGTATATGTTTGAGATATTGATGTGGCCTTGTCCCAGTTTGGACAAGTAGAAATTATTATGTGAACGATGCTCTTTTTTTTTGTTTGTTTCTGTTAACAATACGAAAATATTTTGCATGTAACCGTATTTGAACTTGCAAAGTATTGGTTTACATATTGATGCAATAGCTGTGTGCGTAAGTTAAAAACTAATCTCTGATATGTATGGGAGTTGGCAAGTGGCCTTAGCATGTTCAAGATTGGTTAAGTTCTAACCATCTTGCTATAGGTAACAAAGCATAGTTTACTCATCAAATAGTTGGTTAGAAAATTTTTTCTTTATAAAGAGCTAAAAGATGAATTCCTCACTCTATAGTCATGCTATACCATGAGATGATTTCTATATTTTATAGTAGTGCATTGTGCAAACACATTCTTCTATATATGCCTAGAAACTAAGTCCTAGCATACCCCAGCCATGAGGGAAAGGGTGCTCTCTTATTCTTGGATCATTGCCAACATTACTACATTTTTTGCATGACCTTTTCCTTATGGATGTATGTTTAATTTGAGGGGAGATATATAAGATAGGGTTTATACTGATTGTAAGGTCATTAGATTGATTTAAGAAATCATTATCTACTTGTACTGCATAAGAGTTAAAGTGCAACTGGCTCTTTTGATGTATAACATTTAGCTTTGTTTTGTGCAATTCGTTTAAGAGCTAATGATAATCATAGATTTAAATTTTAATTAAAGTAGAAATAACACAATACCTTAATTATTTTGTGATAAGCAATGTGCATCCATTTCAAGCTGACAGCTAAAGCATAACTTCACTGGGCTGGTAAGAAAAATGAATATTATCTGGTTGGGGACATTGGTTAGGTTTAATAGCTGTATAAGTGCAAATACGATTTATAGGATAGCTATTATATATATATATATTGTAACCATGATGGGGGAGTGACGAAAAAAAATGAAAATAATGAAGAAAAAATCATGAATGATATGATGAACTAAAGGAAGGAAGAGAAAGAAATGAAGAAGAAAGATGAGAAATGGAAGATGATATGATAGAGGGTGTTAATTGTAACCTTTTAATGAAATGAAGAGAATGGGCGGGTAGGTGATGATGATGAAGATAAGATGAAATGATGAAAATATAAGATAAAATGGAGATGAAGATAAGAGGAAATGGTGATAATATAAGATACGATGGAGATGAAGATAAGAGGAAATGGTGGAATGAAAAGGGAGATGATGATGAAGAAAGAGAAAAATAATGGAATGAAAATTATAAACTAATCTATAAGAGACTTCTAACGACTTGACTCAGTGGGGTTACAATAAAATTAAGAAAGAATGCTAATCCAGAGATATACAATCGGACAAAGACCAAATTCAACACTAATGCAAATAACTATTGGGGGATGTTCACTAATTTAACATGAATAATATAAAAGACCATTTAAATTATTATTTAATAATTATTAGAATCAGTCTCCTACCAGATCATACACTCTGTATAAAACAAATGATACTTTGTTGGAAGGACTATCTCAGTGAATTATATTAACAAGGCAACAAGAGTAAATACTCTCAGGGGTTTAAAACTAAAACTCTTGTGCAAGATAAAAGTTTAAGTTGCCTAAAAAATGATTGCCTAAAAAATGATTGCTTGGATAAATAAACAAATGAATGATATATTGACTGACCATAAGAGAACTATCTTATCTTATGTTCAATTACAGTATAATAAAAAAATATTAATTAAAAAATTTGATGAGTTAATTTAAATGTAAACTAATTATGGCCTCTTATCCAAGACATTACTGGAGCAGAGAAAAGGACAAGAGTATTTTTATGCCTTCCCACATACTCACAGACAACTTACTAATGACCTTAAATTCAGATGGATTTAAAAAATTTTAAATATACAAGATAATATAAGATAATGTGCAGCTTTTAAAATAAAATAGTAAATACACTTCTGAAGCACTAATATTCTTCATCTCACATTGCATAATCTTCAGTCTGAGGGGAAATAATAATAACTTGAAGATCAACTTTAAAATGAGTATTCAATTAAGTATCTGTAATTATGTGATTATCTGCTACTGTGATTCAATCTGAGAATCACAAAGATTAGCATGACTTTATATAATTTAAACCAGTATAAAAATATATTTTGTATACTTTATGAAAATTTTGTGAACCTTTGGAATTCAAGACAATATTTTATACAAAAGTAAAACAAACAAAAACGAAACGTTTTAAATAATAATAAATTTGGTTTATTAATAACAATAAAAAATACATATTTACAAAATTACTGGAATAAACATTGCCAAGATAGCGCTGGAATCTTTTAAAACAATTTGACTCTCAAACTTTGTCTTGACTTTCAAAATTATAACATTTTTATGTGACTAAAGTTACCGAGTATTCCTCTTTACCTCCTTTTTTTAAAAACTGTTTATTTCAATAAACACACAAGAAATAAAGAAATACAAGAGCAATCATATTTGATATTAAACTCTAATCTTTTTAAATAATTACAGATTCTAAATCTGTACACTTTAATTACAATAGTATGAGTTTAACAAACATAATTCTATTTTAATTGGCATATTTAATAATATTGGAGTGTCATTTAACAACCAGAATAATACACTAATAGGTTGATATTTATTAACCTAAGCTAAGCAAACGCTAAGCTGGGACTAGCATATACAGCATATATTTTAAATTATTATTAGTTACACTGACACTATTAAGATTATAGCTAGTGATGCATTTAAATATGACTAAGCTAACTTTAAATTAAATTAAATGCATGGGCCACTCATTCATCAGAGATAATTTTAACACATATTTCAATAAATTCTGTCCACATAAAACTACTACAATAAATGTTTTAAAATTAAAATTTAAAAGACTTACAATTCCAGTGGCAAAAAACTCTGGATGAACATATTAAACTTAGTATGTGTGAATTGCCACTTATAACCATATGCATAATCTATATACTTAAAATAAATATAAATTATTGTTGGTTGTTTTGTGGATGATAAAACTATCATAACAGCACAATTCAGACATTGATATACCTTTAAGCCTTAAAAATAGCTAACTACAATCTGAAGAAGCAGAGTTCCTCAAACAAACATATCTTGTCATTACATATTTAAAACAAATGCAACATCACCTACTGTGGTGGAACTAGCATTAATACATCTGATAGGCCAAAATAAATACATATATGCACTGCAGAGCTGAATAAGAATGTGGTGGCTTCCAAAAATACCTATTTTTGAGGCAGAAAATAGGATGCCTAGACCTTGTCTCTACACATCAGGAATAGGAAAGACACACCATGAAAATCTGATCCTCTTCATGGGATCTAAGCACTTCAAAATATGTGATTATAATCACTAAAAATACAAATATCTGATGTACTATAATCCTCAATGGGAGTGAGCACTATCACCTCATGAAAAAGCAATAAAATAAGGATGGTGGACCTTGTCTACACCATCAGGCATACTAATAATACAATAAAGCCTTGCTCTATGAGTCTAACAAATACTTAACTAATAACAAGATATAAACATCACTTTAACTGATTAAGTCATCAACAAGAATTTTAAAATACAATGCATATAATCAATGTCAGAACCAACAGTGTAAACTATGTCAACCGACTATATAAGAATTACTTAAAAATTAAATGCATATAAAATTCTAGGCAAAGGTACAATGCACACATAATAAAATATTAAGTATTAAAATATAATAGCTAGTGGACATTTAAAAGACTGCGAATAAATTGCGAAAAAATTAATTCTCAATGTGTATATAAAAATATTTGCGGTTATTATTAATTTAGCATTTATAAAACAAATAAATGAAAAATCCTCTGATAAACATCTTTGGCTGATATATATATAAAACTGAGTGAAATACCACACATTTAAATAAGCTAAGAATGAGATATTCAAATTTCCAAGGATAAAAATTATTAAATACAACTTAACTTGTGAGACGTTTAACAAATATAATTCTACCTGAGAATGGTAGAATATCTACTCATTCTAATAAACCAATTAAGTCTAAAATTACAATATTAATTTACCAAACAGTATTACACATATTTAAAAAAATATATAGCATAAATATTTTCTGTTTTTTTATAAAAAAAAACCAATAAAACACGCAAAATAAAAATACTTTAGTTCATAGCTTTAGCTTCCTCCATACTGGTTTTTTTGTTCAAGACATTTATATAATTTATTGAATACTATTTATCTAATGGTGTGAAGCTTCTGGTCAAAACATTTAACTTAAACATGACAAAGATTTCCAAATAAAACATATTTAATAGTTCTTTAAAGTTAATGCAATTTCTTCCTTTAAAGATATTTTTATTTCAAATATGCAAAATAATAAAACATTATAATAATACTAATAAAATAAAAGGAGCTGGCAATAAAATGGTAGGTAAAATAAATGATTCAGCTGAGATTATTATGGGATCCCGGGTTCAATTATACAATAATATAGCTTCATATTAATTCCATTTTTTTTTTTAAAGAACGCATTTTTAAGCAGTTTTCTCTTTTTTAAAGTTAGTTTTGCATACAACATTTTAAATACTTCCAAATAATTTCTCTTTAATTTTTTTAACATAGGAGTGAGTGCATTTTGCAAGTAGAAAATTCCATCTGTCCAATAAGTTAGAAATAGTTATCATAAATTTCATGTATAGATATAAGCAAATATAACAGTTTATTATAACTATACTTAACATTTAATAGATAAAGTTTGTCCATAAATAATTACAGTTTATAACATTTTTGTCAAGCTATTTGAGAAGTAGATAATTAATATAACGAATAATATCTTTTTAGTTGAACATTAGGCAAAATTAATATATTCTTGGTACTTGAAATCAGTTATAAATGAACTTAAACAAGAATATTGAAGTTTTTCAATTATAGTAAAGTTACTACAAATGTTTTTACACTTTCCTCATTTAAATTTTCTTTTAGGTAATGAATAACTAAGTAATTTTTGACCATAAAGTTTGATACAGTAACAATCATTAAGCCATACTTATATTATTTGTCCATATCTTAAATTCATTTCATGGAAGATATTAGTTATGCAGTTAGTGAAGAAGATAGCAGATATAAAATTTCCTTTAAACATTTTCACTATAGCTTTAAGAATATTAATTGAAAGTCGATGCCAAGAAATTGGGTTACCTCTTATGTTTAGCAGTCACACATTATAATTTTACAATAATTAAATATACTTTAACATACTTCTGTTTAAAAAAATAATAAACTTTTAAAAAAAATACAACTTGTTTAGAAGAAGAAAGATTTCAGGAACCTTCAGGATTTAATAACACAACCAAAAATACAATAAAACCTTCTATTTATAACAATTATTTATATCCCCTCCCAAAATTTTTAATGTCAATTTATTTTAATCAGCCAATAAATATAATTTATTTCATTTTAACAGTAATTTTTTTTAAAATCAGCTGGAAAATTGATTGATAAGTGACGTCAGTTTGATCTAATTTTTTGAAAATCACATGGTTTAATGATTTAAATTAAAAGTTAATAATTAGCTTTTATGTAATAAAACAATAAATAAATTGTATTACATAAAATAAAAAATAGAAATACTAATATAAAATTAAAACTAATTTCACTTATCAAAATACACTTTTTAAAATATTTAAATATAATTATTTTGTTCATTCATTTGTTTTCTTGTTAATTTAATATTATAGCTAATTATCTATTCATTTTCTTCTTTTATCTCTATGCATTCACACACACATACACATGTATGACCTTTAACCTGACCTTCACTAGTTAATTATAACTTTTTAATGACTCCAAAAAAAATATTAAAGGATATTATATAACTTTTAACAAAATAAGGCTAATTTACATTAAAGATTAATTATTATTTGACTGCTTTAATAAAACTAAAAATTAATTTTAAATCAATTTGATATTATTTATTTTATTTATAACATTAGCTCAGTTGTTAACTATAAATTAGAAATAAATAAAACAGAAGTTGTTCTATGATACAGTTAACATTATTTATTGTTGTTTTAAATATTAATCTAAATATTTACTATGAGAAAAATGCTATCTTATATCTCCTACAAAACCAATTATAATTATGTTACTTACTTTGACATAATTATATAAAATTTACTAAATATTACAATATTATCAATTATTATGACATCTTATTCATTAACTAACTAATTTCTTCTTTTTTATTATTATTTCTTAAAACAGATAATTGCAATAAAATGGTTGAGCTAAGATTAATTCTGGAACCTATTGGAGCCAGATGAAGCTTCATTTATATATATATATATATATATATATATATATATATATATGATAACTAGATGGAGCTTTACCAATAGCTCCTAACAAGCTTTTGTTTACATAAATATAAAATATATTGCATAGGCTTTTACTATATGGTGAAACTGAACTGATTTCAGACCCATATAGCTATCTGGTTTGTTAAGCTGGGTTTGAAGACATTATGTGTCTGATAAATTCATGCTTTCAAACTGATAGAAATGTGTTTGATAAATGCTGACTTTAGATTTGGGATTTAGTTCTAGTTTCTAGTCTCCCAGCCCTTCACTGATGTGAGCCATAAGCTTGAAACCAGCTGGTCTGGAGGGGGGTGACAATGATAGAGATTTTGAATTCTATTTCTCTCGGCATTTATGTAAACAAAAGCTTGTTAGGAGCTATTGGTAAAGCTCCATCTATTGATCATAAAATGCAAGCTTAAAGCAAGTTATGAAATTTATAACTTGTTTTGATTATCATATATATATATATAATAATGGTCGGGGAAACAGTAGAGTCTTACCGTATCTGCCATACAGGGTGCCACCAGGCCATTTGAACCTGGAAAATTTATATAGTAGGCAGATACATGGTGTTAAGATCTAAATTTTACATATTTTATTATGACAGTCAGCCCCAGTCACTAGCTCACAGAGTAGCAGCGATAATTCTTAATATCAAAAAAATAAAAGAAGCATCTGCCAGTAATAACACACACAAACATTACAATATATATATATATATATATATATATATGTGTGTGTAATGCTTAAAACGATTTGTGTATGAACATGAGGATAGGCAGACCTTCTAGATTATTAAGACATTTAAAACGATTTAATAGGACATATAAATTGATCACATCTAATTCTTAGTTTATGAGTATATTTTGTTAGTTAAAAGATTTCTTGTGACCAGTGTCACTAACCATATATTAAGAAATGTAGTTTACACTTGAAGTTTATGAATTTAAAGTTAAAACATACAATCAAATTAGTTAATAGTGGTTTATTATTACTTCAAATATATTTCCCTAGTGTACTTATAGTTCTAGTGGTATATTGGGCAGTTAGCATAAGAATATAATTCCATAGCAACTGTGAAACACATTTTATTGATGATGAGACATTTACTTTTTTAATTCTTTTTTTTAGTTTAATTTAAAAAAAGAAAGAGCTCCGAAGATGTGTAATATTGTAGTATATGTTGGTATTATTATTGTTAATAAAGTTTTGTAATTTAATAAATTTTGTCTGTGTCTTAATATTTTGGATCACATAAATTCCAGAAATACAATCATGTTCAAATCCAATAGTATGTTGATATTTCACCATTTAAATAAAATCATATCATCATACAATTATAATTACTACATAATGGAGTAGTGGAGGAGATTTTTTAATCCAATTTAAAGAGATAATGATGTAAATACTGCAAACTCACATCACACATATGTCAATTTATACAATGATTTTGTTAGCACTAAAGTAGAGTTTACCATACTTGGTAGGATCATGGATGCTGTGGATGGGAATAAAATCCTTTCTCCAGTAGCAGTATTCAAATACCTTCCCAGTTGATATTTGTTATTTATTTATTTTTTTAATAATCGAAGCATTTGGGATATTTCACCAATAAATAATTATTGTGTTTTAATTTTTTTTAATATTAATTGGAAATAATAAGAATGATGTTTGGTCTGACTAACTAGAACTAAAGTCAATTATTAGTTCCACCCCTGGGAGAGTATTCATAAAACGATAATAATTTTATATCAATATCTGAATTTTCACACCCCATTGGTCTAAACCTCTGAGATAAGATTAACAGAGACAAAGAGTGAAGGTTAGCTTATGGGATTTTTTTCCATTGTCATGTGAGCAGCTTCTTTAAATTTTTTTCTTTGTACCTTTTCTTTGCTAAATATTTTTGTATTTTCCCAATTTTTCTAAAGACATTCAATACTCATATTAGATGATGGAAATAGTCCAATAGAACACCACCATCACAAACCTTGAGGAAAACATTATGTATTCAGTATGGACCTGATACTTCATCAAACTTTAGACATTGTGAAAAATTATGTTTAAAGTTGGCCAAAGTAGAAAATCATTTAACTTTCTTATGTAAATGTAAATCTGAGGGGATAATTCCTAAAGGTTTGCAACTAAAACCTCCAATTCACTCTCAGAGAGCTCGGAAAATCAGCAAGTGAAGCTCTGTTAAGAGAAAGAATAAATGCTCAAAGACTTTCTAAGTATCAAACAATGCATTCCATTAATAATGTAGAATGTTTTCTAAAAAATAAACTTAATGATGAACACTCCATGAGAGTTTCTCAAGGAGTAATAAAATCATATTCCATGTCATATGGAAAAATAAAAGAATGCTAAAAGAAGAAACTTACTAACCTACGTGGGCATATCAAAAATCATAATGTTCCAATCGATGTATCATCTTCACCTGTTAAAAATGTCAATTCTAAACATCTAACAGATACTGAAATTTCTGTTCTTGAAAAAGGATTAAACTTTATTTTAACACTATTTAATATCACTTTATTAGATATAATGGCAACCACTGAGAAGGTCGCCCAAAAATTGCTTTTAGAAAAGGTAGCCGACTTATGCTGGAGAATAAAAAGAACACTTGACAAGCAACAAAAGTTGAAGTCAAACATATCCCAGTGTGAGAGGAAAGCAATTAAATCTCTCAAAGTAGATAAATCTGTAATTATTCTCCCTGCTGATAAAGGCAATGCTATAGTTATAATGGATACAACTGATTATGACAATAAAATACAAGAACTCCTCACAGCAAGCCAATATAAAAAGTATGAAACGGAGTATGGAAACAAAGTTACAAGGATTACTCAGAAAGCATTGCAGGTGCTTCACTGATTCAGAAAAAAGTAAAATAACATCATATTTCAATAAAATTCCTCATCTTTAGCTCTGCCTAAAATCCATAAGGATCATGTTCCATTAAGACCTATTTTTAGTTCTAGGGATTCTTTTTGCCAAAATTTGGCAAGATTTCTTTTCAAAGTTCTAAATCTTTTGGCATACAAGACCCAGCTCTTTATCAGAGATTCTAGACACTTTGTAGAATTAATCAAGAACATGAAAATTGAAAGAAATGATTTACTGGTAAGCTTTGACGTGGAAAGTTTATTCATGAATGTACCATGCAAAGAAGCATTGTTTATTGTAAGGAAAAGATTAAATAATAATAATAGTTTACAAACCAGAACAGCTCTTCCTATTGATAGTATAATGGAACTATTAACATTCTGTATAAAAAACAACCTACTTTCAATATGACACATAATTCTTCCAACAAAATTAAGAAATGGATATAAGCTCATAATTGTCTCCCCTTATTAGCAATATTTACATGGAAGAACATGAAATCTTAGCCATAAAAAGTACTCCATATCTACCTAAAGTTTGCTATCAGTATGTGGATGATACATTTATTGTATGGCCACATGGTGAAGCACTGCTACAAACTTTTTGGAAACACATCTACAACATATATGCTTCAATTAAATTTACAATAGAATCAGAACAAGAACAAAAATTGGCATTCTTAGATGTTCTTGTGACAAGACTTCATCATGGAAAAATCAAAACTACAGTTTACCAAAACCCCACACATACATGAAAACACCTAGCCTATACACCCAATCACACCAGAAGCACAAAACATGAAGTTATACTATCACTATGGAACTGAGCAAAAGAAGTTTTTTTAGAAAACAGCAATTTGGAAAAAGAAAATATTTATACAGAACAAACTCTTATGAAAAATGGTTGCTGTTATTAAAAAAATGTTAAATAGACAACAAAAAGAACCTTCAAGAGAAAAGACAATTGTTGGTACTATATTGTATGGATATGTTCTGAAAATAGCAGCAAAATTAAGGAAAATTTACAATCAATATAACATCAGAATAGTTTTCTGCAGCCATACCACACTATGAGGAATTCTAACATCTACAAAGCCTAAATTTGAAATGCTGAAAAAAAACCTGCATCTACGAAATACCATGTGAATGTAGAAGAACATATATTGTTGGTAAAATCAGTCATCTCATTGAAAATCACTTGCAAAGACACAACCTGATGATTATAAGAGATAAAACAGATGTGCCTATGGTAGCAGAACATGTATGTGTCACTGAACATATGTTCAATTGGGAAAACACAAAAATATTGGATAGAGAAGAAAAGGTACAAACAGGAAAATTTAAAGAAGCTGTTCACATGACAATGAACAAAAAATCTCATAAGCCAACCTAGTGTGACTATACATAATGTATGGAAACCACTAATCAACTTTGCTCTTAGAAGAAAGTGGAAAAATCTGGAGAAACTTCTTAGATAAGTATATGAAATTTCTACTCACTGTTGCCTTTGACAGGATGGCTCAGTTGGTTAGAGCGTTACTTTAAAATTCAATACTCAAGAATCTAAGGTTCCAGGTTTGAATCCCATGATAGTAATCTCACTGGTCAGGCCAGCAACACTTGAAGAACAGGGAAAATAATATCTCTTGAAACATTGTGCATATACTATCCTGTTTGATGTGGTATTACTAACAGTTGAATGAATTTGGAATATTTAAATAATAGTTAAATTTTTCTAAAGACATTCAATACTCATATTAGATTATGAAAATAGTCCAATATAAAAATACAAATCATAACAATGTTTTCTAATTGTTCTATAGGTAAATGTATATTTTTAATCTCGTTCTTTTTATATTCACTAACCATTAAATCAATAGCTTTTTCCACATTGACATTTGTATACATTGAAACAACATCTATTTTTATCATTATTAATTTATAATTTTTATATTAATTCACTATATTCTTAACTTCACTTATTAAAATCTTATTATTCTTATCATATGACTTAACATCACATAACCACCACTTCTTATGCTGGTGTATAACTGTTGTTAAGCATAAAAAGTGGTGGTCATGTGATGTTTACTGGCTTAAAACAAATCCTGCTTAATAGGATAGTGGTGCCTATGGTTATTAATGAACCAAAGACACCAAAATGTATGGGTACTGAACTGGGTTCAGACCCATATGACCATATAAGCTAGTGGGCTTGGATTGAAAACATTATGGTGTTTTCAGTTTAAGACTCATAGTTTTGTAGTTAAGTGGAGATAAAAGGTGGCTGCTGGAGGGTTGCATTAGATCCTAAGATCTAGGTGCAGTGCTCTCAGATCCAAGCCTCATTACTGATGAAGGCCACATGCCAGAAACTACTCTGAGGATATTGGATGAGTAGGCACTAGATGGGGATTTTATGCACAAACCTTCTGGCATCCATTGATTACTCTGGCTTTCTGTGTGTAGCAATATGTATAGTGAGTTTTGCCTGTTTTATCATATGACTTACAATCACTATTAACATATTTTTTAAAACATTAATTGCCAGCCATATACAAATACCCTTTATTGAAATAAGAATTAGACTATTAATAATTGGTCTCAATAGCACCCTTTTTTAATAATTTTGGTATTCAGTAAATTTTAGCATTGAAAAGATAAAAAGAAAGGTGTATATGTTTGATTTTTTTTTTATAATTTTATCAATGCATAAAAAAAGATATGTTTATAATGTCATTTAAGTGAGAGACAATGAATTCAAAGCTATTTTCCTGGGTAAAGTTGTTTTTTTTTTTTAAATAAGAAAACTAATATGAACGGTAAAATGAAATATATAATTTAATTAAGAAAAGTCATATAAATGATAAAGTATTAATTTAAGTTTAAAGGTTTTCGTTTTGTTTTGAATCATTATTATTTTTGAACTCTGAATGAATAGATAATTATACTTTGGTATTTCCTGTTTGATTTTATTGTAGAATTATAGAATATTTAAAAAGTTATTAAATTCCTTATTTCTACAATTTTATTACACATTGAATTACAATTTACATCTAATTACTATTTTCTCTATAAAAGCCAATGCTTTATTTTATTTGAGTACTTTGATTGAGACATGATGAAGCTCCTCCTGATAACATTGATAGTGGCTCTCAGCCTTGTGTATTCCGAAGGTAATTGTTTTTTAGCTGTTAGGTAAAATTTACTTTTTTTCTAATTATTAAATAAGCCAGCTTAAAGTATATTCTTTAAACATTGAACTCATAGCCATCCAGACTCCACTATTATCCATATCGATAACGGACTATAAGTATTTTACAAGAAATCAATTACTTACAGAAGTTATTACACACATTAAATTAAACAAAAAAATCAGTCATATTACTTTGAGAAAAATAATAATGAAAATTAAAAAATAATGATCAAGCACTTTTGAATTGAGATGCGGCGAGGATTCAAAATCAAAAAGATCTTAAACTATTTCCAGTTGAGAAAAACGTCATTCTTGTGAAATGGATGCAAATGTTTAGCCCAGCTTGTTATTTTCGTACCAAACATCGTATCAATTTGCTTTAGTTTTCTAAATACTAAAGTATTGACCATATATATATATCGTGATGAGATAACTATAATCATTATCGTAAGTAATGTATAATATATGAAAGATTTTGAAATTATAAAGAAGTAGAGTCATATATATATAAACCAGATGCACCATATTGTAATATAGATCAGGCACAAAATATGTTATGATTATATGAAGCAATAGAATAAAATGAACGTATTAAGTTTGTTGTGAATTTTATATGCTTAACAAAAAGGTTTGCAATGCTTGTGCTGTTATGTACAAGTAGTTTCATATTATCATTTGTTAGTTTAATATCATATTTTAAGTAATGAGTACATTTTGTGAAGCATGAAAAAATAAAATCGATATGGTTAACATCAGTTTTTGGATTCGTTTTCATAATAAGATTGAGTTCAAATTGTAGAGGAGCAATAAGAATCACAAAGAATAATTTTACATCATTTTGCAGCAAATGAAAAGATCTATCTAGTGGTATTGATTTTATTAATCAAACATTAAACACAGAAAAATACATACTATTTCAAATTTAAGTTGCTTTGGATTTTCTTATTATTTATTATTAACTCAAATGAATATGTTTTGTAAATACCTTTTGTACTGTGGTTAAAAAAAACAAAACGGGAAGAACAAAAATTAAATTAATGATTAAAAATCTTTAAATCAGAAATGTAGTTTAAATAAAATCTTAAGTAAGATAATCCAGACATTGATTCTAAGGGATTTTCAGGTTTTTCTGATATAATAATTTTAGTTTTGGTTTGGAATGTAGAATTTAATTAGAGAATTGTCATATTTTTTAAAAATGTGATAGCTCTAATTTTAGTTTGCAATGTTAATTAAATACGAAGTGTTACAAGGATATATATATATTTCAAAACATTTTACACTTTTAAAAAAAGTATAATCGGCAACTTTCACGCAGCAACTTCTTGCTTTGTCTCCGCTATTCTTTAATAAGCCAAAATTTACTTAAGACGGAAAATTCCATATTGGTAATAAATTTATATAATAAATGTAAAATACAATACCCGTTATAAAATATTATATATATAAAAAAAATATTTTAACGGTAAATACAATATTATAGTTTAAATTCTTTTGTAGCACCGATTATGTGGTAATTCAGTTAAAGCTGACTAGGATTACCACGTAATCGAAAGCGCTACAAAAGAATTTAAATTATAATATTGTATTTACCCTTAAATTATTTTATTATATATATATAATATTTTATAACGGGTATTGTATTTTACATTTATTATATAAATTTATTACCAATATGAAATTTTCAGTCTTAAGTAAATTTTGGCTTATTAAAGAATGGCGGAGACAAAGCAAGAAGTTGATGCGTGAAAGTTGCTGATTATACTTTTTTAAAAAGGGTAAAATGTTATATATATATAGAGAGAGAGGGACATGAATAAGTAATGGGAGGGTGTGTTAGTGAATAAATTAGTTGTACAGCTGCAACCAAAAAAAGGAGGTATAACAAAAGTCAGTTTTTACTATTAGAATATCATATAAGCAATATAATATTTGAGGGTAGTATGTGTAGCTATATAAAAATATTCCCTTTGAGTGACTGATAATTTGATTACTAAATATCAATTTATTCATAGTGCTATTTGTTCCATCAAGTATGTGCTAAACCATTCTAAGTGTCTAATTATTACTTAATTCAATCCTGAAAAACATTATTCAGGCCTTGCATGTGTGGTTAATATATGTGATGCTCTAAATATTTAGTCTGCTATTTCCCAGATGTATTGCCTGAAAAGTAACACTTAATGTTTTAAAGCAAATTTTTGGTATAGTGTCTGGTTGAAAAGACAACTCTGTGAACCAGCATATACTGTGTATCAAATTACTAAAGAACCCAGAAAATAACCTGAAGTGGCAGAACCATAAAGTGCTTTAACCTAAATAATTCTAAAGCCAAAAACGTTAGTGTAGCATAATGTAATATATGGGTTCAGTGAAATATCTGTAAGCTTATAAATGTTTGTAAAAAATACCTACAATATGTTATCTACATATGTTTATTATATGATTAGGGTTATTTTTTTCCTGTTGTTTCCTATAGTATTTTATATAAAATTAATTGGAATGTTATATGTTATAGCTATTGCAAGGTTATCAATTAATGTATTATATCATTAGGTAATATTTTATTTCTTTTATTTAGATTTGTATACATTGTTTTTGTGTCTGTTCATTGGGAAAGACTGCTGTAATTTTACGATTCTTATTATTTTGATTATTTTCATATAGCTAAATAAACGTTATTACTATAGTAGAAGGCATTTAATTCTACGCTACTATTCATTACACAAATTAGTTTGTATTCAAATATATTGTTTGCACTATCAGGACCATGGATTAGTCTAATCTCTGAACTATCCTACTGAAGAATATTAACAGACTTTCTTATGATTGTAGAGCAGAGATCTATCTTTATGTGTTCATTGATGCCTCTTCTGTAAAAGAATATGATGCTCTGAAAACTTGCTCATTGCTATGATTATTTAAGTTAAGCTACCAGGATGGAAAGACCTTAGGGACAGTATTACAATGATAGTTGCCGAAAATGATAATTATGAGGAAATGTAACAGATATTTATAGTGAACATAGAGAGAAATGACAGAAAAAATAAATACTTGTTTGATCATCATCACCAATCCTGAATGGGTTCATATGGAAAATTTTAGTAATAAGTGAAGCATTGTGGTCAATATTGGTAGTTATCGGTACACGAATGATGCATTAATAGTCAATTATAACAATTTGGTATATATATATATAGTGGCTCAAGTTTGACACCATTTAATTCATTTACCTGAGATTACAGTAAATAAATTGATCCTAACATGAAGCACCTTATTTAAATTATGACCTAGATATTATTAAATAAATGTCAACCTAAGACAATGAATTGAAGACCTATGAAATAAATAATTGAAATTGTACATCTTGAACTGAGTTATGATTTTCTTTGTAAATAAGCAAATAGTATTATTATTTTAAAAAAAAATTAAAAAATTCAGTTATCGAATTATTCATTAAATAAAATATATAAGGATATAAATAGATAAGAATAGCAAAATAAATAAATAAATCAGAAAATATTACATCAATAGTTATCTATGGGTCCTAGGACAAAAGATAAGTAGGAAGTATTGGAAGAATAGATAAAGCAGTCAATAACAAAAATCTGCAAAGAGTAATGAATTATTCATAATGAGTAAAAGTATATGTAAGGAAATGTTATGCAGTGCATTAATACATGATATCATTGAAGAAAAACATAATCTAGAAGTGAATGATCATGAGACCTAAAACCAAAAAGCAAGCTATTGAAAGAATGGAGATGAAATTAGAAGTAAAAGCAAACAATAAGAAAATATCACATGACCTCCACCTCTTATGCTTGTGTATAACTGTTGTTAAAACAGGTAAAACTCACTATATGTATTGCCACACATAGCAAGCTAGAGTAATCAATGGATGCCAGAAGGCTTGTGTACAAAATCCCCATCTAGTGCCTACTCATCCAATATCCCCAGACTGGTTTTTGGCTTGTGGCCATCATCAATGAGGAGCCTTGGATCTGAGAGCACTGCACCTAGATCTCAGAACGAGGCTCCTCACTGACGAAGACCACAAGCCAGAAACTAGTCTGGGAATATTGGATGAGTAGGCACTAGATTGGGATTTTATGCACAAGCCTTCTGGAATCCATTGATTACTCTAGCTTGCTGTGTGTAGCAATATGTATAGTGAGTTTTGCCTGTTTTAACAACAGTTATACACAAGCATAAGAAGTGGTGGTCATGTGATGTTTATTGGCTTAAAACCAATCCTGCCTAATAGGATAGTGGTGGCTATGGTTATTAAAAAGCCAAAGACACCAAAATGTATGGGTACTGTACTTAGTTCAGACCCATATGTCTATATAAGCTAATGGGCTTGGATTGAAAACATCAAGGTGTTTTCAGTTTAAGATTCATAGTTTTGTAGTTAAGTGGAGATAAAAAGGTGGCTGCTGGAGGGTTGCATTAGATCCTAATATTTAGGTGCAGTGCTCTCAGATCCAAGGCTGCTCACTGATGAAGGCCACAAGCCAGAAACTAGTCTGGGGATATTGGATGAGTAGGCACTAGATAGGAATTTTATGCACAAGCCTTCTGCATCCATTGATTACTCTAGCTTGCTGTGTGTGGCAATACATATAGTGAGTTTTACCTGTTTTAATAAGACAATATAGTAAGTCAGACTTAGAACCAGTAGACAATGAGTCAGTTAACCAACAAACTAAAAATCCAATTCAAACAAAAGTATAATCAAAATCACTGATTTGGCAGTAAAATTAGTGACAGGCAATGATAAAGTTATTTCAATAAATGAAAGATGAAAGTCAAGAAGCAATGCTACATATGCTCAGAGAAAAGAAAACTATGATAGAAAATCAAGAAGCAATGTATAAAAGCTTTAGAAAAATCGAGATAAAGTAGTTCATGAAATAAGTGAAATGAAGCAAGGATTGCCATTAAAACTGGATCAGGGCATGAAGTCACTGGAAATAATGATATGACCCTAGAAATAAAAATGAGTGAGCACAAGGAAAAAATAGAAAGAGTCTGAATGCAGGTTGGTGAAGTTAAAGTGAAAAAAATAATGGCAAGGGTACAATGAAGAAACAGTTGCCATTTATCAGAGAAGAGATATTACAGGCAGAAGAAGAAAAAATGGGTAAGTGCAGAAAATGAAATTACTGCAAATGTATCATATCACAAACCAGAAGGTGGTTGCCGAATAGAAGTCCTTCAGTAAAAGTATTCTGGCAGCTCAAGAAGAGATATTAGATGTGATTGAAAAACTGGAAGCTAGCCAGAAAGAGTTGAGCCAGATTAAAGATCAAACATTGCCAAAAAGAGAAGAGATGATATGACCAATATACAGTCATCAAACATAAGTAGGAAAGTACAAAACATGGCTAGTATTGAACAGATTAATTCAAACCCTACTATCATTTGTGGCTGCACAGTTAGTTAAACAGTTTTTGAAAACTGAAATATTTAGTGGGCATTCAAGTGAAGTAGCAATTTCAATACCTTAATAGTTTAGAGAAATATTTATGACTGAATTTCTTATATGAAGAGAATAAATTGGTGTTTGCCTTAGCCATCTTCATGATGTACTATAAGCATTGGTGGAATTTATTATATAACAAACCAGGTACATTTTGTATATCTATAAAGACTTAGCTGGGAAATTACTGGACTGAGAAATATAAGAATGGTATCATTTTATCTCAAAGAAGATATAAGATACATAAACTAGTATTTTATTTTTTCCACTGTCAAGTCCTAAAATTATGAGCTATCAATATAAGATACATAAACTAGTATTTTATTTTTTCCACTGTCAAGTCCTAAAATTATGAGCTATGATAGCCTACCAAAAGAATAAGCATTTATCAGCACTGACAAGTAGACATAGAGCAGATAACTGAGTTGCATAACATGTTATGTGTGAGCATGTCACACAAAATTTAGGTTCACCATAATTACTACAATTCAGGATACAAAAGTTATATATAAAAATGTCATCATTTTTAAAAAGAAAGATGCAGAGGAACTGAAAATTGCATAAAATAATGTCTTTAGATAATCCAAAAGTAAACTAAGGGAGTGGATCTTATATAAGACAGATGAAGGGAGAAAAGTGGCAGTCTTGTTAGGTACTTGTAACCAGCTATAAATATACAACACCTAAAATTGTGAATGAAAGTTAGGGATGGAAAAGGTTTAAAATCAAAAAGTATTTGATAGGTCATTGTCATGTTGTGGTGCCCACGTTTACCAAAAGCATGAACAGAAAATTATAAATAACCATATAGCTAACATGATATGTACAAGGATATATTGAGTTTCAATATGCAAATCAAAAGTGCAACTTATTTTAGAAGAATTGGGATATAGGTGCTTTTATACTCTTGTAACCAAGTCTTTATAATCTCAGAGGAGGTATATACTGTAACTTATTGCACTATTTTTCATCATGTAGGCTAGCATTTTACTATGGATGAAATATCCATGTTAGCATGAAAACCTTGCTTCAATAGACTGTTTTTAAGAAATATCTGGGATATAAGTGGGTATGTAAACATAATTAGAATCACAAATTATTACTTATATCAAGTTACTTCTTATCTGATACCCCACCCATAACATACGAAAATAAAATAACAATTGTCACAAATTGTAGAATGGAACATTATTTTCAAGCTTTCCTCAGCACACAGTAATCTACATATTATGGTAAAAACATGCATCAAGATGGGCTATGTCTAAATGTGAAAGCTCAATAAACTAACAATCCTAAATAGAAATATTCCTCCATCATTCTATGAGCTTTTAATAAAATTAAAAAGAAAAAAATAATTTTCTATTCCCCAATATATCTCCAGCTGTTGGCGTATCAAGCTTCACCCAAAAGATCACTAATGTACAGCTTTTGTGTTCAAAGGATATAATACCATTTTCAGTTTACATGTTTGAGAATTTGTGAAAATTACTATTTTTCATTAAAAGATGCCACTATTGGCTATTTTACATAAAAAAAAAACTGATTTCACTAAGGACATATCATTTCAAACTACATCATCATGCAAAGTCCTTGCCAATAATCATGCTTTTGGAGCATATTTTCTTATTTAAAACATTTTAAAGTTAAATAATAATAATAAATGATGGTTAATTGGTTAGTTTCAAATCCTAGAAGGAACATATATAGGCATTAATTATACTCCTGTGGTTTGAACTCACAACTTTTGTCTTATTTATAGCCATTTGTTGTTTTGTGTCCATAATATTTCATATTTTGCTGCATTTCCCAATACATTCTTGTAGCCAAAACAGTTTTTTATCACATGTTTTATAATAAATCAGATTCACTCAGCAATTAGATAAGAAGATATCATCTATCTTGGTATTGACATTACATTCTTTAACCAGTATATACAATTCCTTATAATTTTGATTTTTTTTTCATGTGGTAACAGACATATGTTTCTGAATCAGAGACATGCTAGCAGTTTCAGGTTGTCTTTCACTTATTAATATGCTATTTCCTCATGAATTTTTTAAGATCCAAGAGTCAGTTTGCCACTTGTAGTTCTTAATTACTGGATGACGATTTTAACATAGCTACTTTCAGCCTGTTTACCACTCTCTTGTTGATTGTAGTTATCTCTCTGATGGTCTTTAAAGATTTTCCAACACACTGCATTGTCAATACCAATTTCATTAATGAAGATATTATGTAGTGTCATTATTTTTTTTTTAAGATCAGTTTTGGCATTTTTAATACAATTTTATGAACTCGTGAAATGTGCTACTCTGATATACTTAGATAACTTTATACTATTCCCCCAGTTTTTTTAAATGTTGACTGAACCCATCTGCTAAATACTTAGTGGAATTATTGACAATACCATGTGAGTACATGTTGATAAATTATATTAAAAGTAAAAACTCAACACAAAATGTATAACTCAGCAATGTAAATTTATTAACTTCAGACAGAAGTAATAAATATAAGAGTGAAATCAAATCAATTATTAATCATATTGGATGATGGATAACATAATTTCTATATACAGATTTAAGCTGTACATGCACAGGTTTATTTCCTTATAGTGGGACAAACTATTTCACATGCAACTTTCATGTACATTGACACCATTTGTGTGCCATTTCTCTGCACCTTCTTTGCTCACTTACAGACATCTTATATAGACTTATGCAGTTTTGATATCATTAGAATAAGCTGCATATAACTACATATAATAACAAACATTGGTTTAATGTATATTCAAATGCCTGCTTTGCATAAATGGGAGTGTTTATATTTTCTTGTCTGATTATAATTACAACAAATCTATGAACTTTACATACACAAAATAAAATATAGTTATATATGATAATACACAGTGCTAGATCTAATCAAACAATATTATATATATATTGTACCTGTCGAAAAATGTATATCGATCCAACAACATCCGGAATACAAGTAAAGTACCTCAAGTCTGACCATGTGCAAGATATATAAATCAGGTACATCTTGGATTCTGCCCTATTTACCTATATCCCAAGGTCAAAGATATAATCAATAACATTTCTCAATGATAACATCGAACTCCTTCACTTTCACTGTCCCAGAGCCGAGCCTTCAAGCATGAGATTCTTAATAATCCCATTTAATGGAACCTTGGGTGATTGCACTTATATATATAACAAAATAAAAAATTAAAATAAAAAGTAAATGAAACGATTCGAATACACCTGAAATTTAGTTTTATACACATATTATAACTCATTAATGATTTAAATTTACATTTTACTCAAGCTCACTAAAACAAAATTCTTTACATTAGTTTATATATTTACTCAGATAGACTTATATAAGACCGTCATGTAAGACATATTTACATATAGCGGTTATCTTTTAATTTATTATAGTTTGCATGAAATTATTTGTTTACATTAGTTAAACAATAAAAAGAAAGCAAAATTAAATGCCCACGGATTTTAATACATATAAATTTTCCGTTCACATTTATTACAAGGAAATGGGATTATTTTGATCAATCAGTGTATTTAAAAATTGTTATACTGATTGTATAAAAAATAAACATTTTTCTTTAAATATTTTAAGACATTTTATAACAAACTGATGTCAGAGAAAAAAAACAATTATAACAAACTGATTTGACGTCTTGCTCAAAATGACACAAGAAAAGAAAATAATTTATTTTACTTTTCTTTATAAAGAGAATTAATTCTCATTAATATTTTATTTTTATTTATTTTAAAAGTGGTCCTTCCTGGAATAGCATTAAGCTATTTAAAATAACCTTACAGTGTTTAGAATTGTAAGATATTACGAAATAAAAAATATAGTTAATTATTAAGCACACAAACCACATTAATTTGACCTTCAATTTAGTCATTCTTTATTTATATATCTATAACGTGCCTTAGTTAAATTAAAAGATTTAACGAATCACGGATTAAAGCAAAACAATTGGTCACTCAGGCTGAAGATTCTTGAGTAGAATCAAATTCTCTATGGCTTACATATTAGATAGGCAATAACATAAAGATGAAATAATGTCGGATCAATTAAAATATGAATGCAAATGAAAGAAAATACACGTAGGTTCATACGAGCTACTTTACAGATACTCCCATGCCTACTCCAATGAAGAAAGGGGTTTGATACATCTGCTATGATGCAACATGATATCGAATAAAAGATAGGAATTATAGGAGCCCATGTCCACCTGTACAGATATCATGTAGACTACCCACTTCTACCTCGATTACTCTCTGGCCCACATAAGTATGTATGACCAGGAGTCAGACTCCACACAAATAAGTGACCTTTTAGGTCTGATCCAGCATGCTTGACATTCCTTATTAACCCAACATTTATTAATCACCAAAATCAGATAATTATAATTAGTAGCCTTAAATAATCTAATACTCCATAAAGATCAACCTGCACTACTAATTACTTCAGGTAAAATATTTAATTAACAAAAACAATATATAAAAGATAAGAAAAAATATATCTCGAATGGATTCCTCTTCCCACTTTCCTACTTTTAACTTTTAAAGAAAAATTGCAAGATATTTAACTGTGCTAATCCAGCGGGGTTGTTTCTAGGTCGAAATATAATTCATTTTATTTTATCCCAATTTTACACAATCTAAAGTTATAAAATCCCATCCTGGGAAATCATTAGCAAAATTATTTTAACTATTAACATAAGTATATTTTAATATACATATATTTGACATAACATCCCTTGTGAAAAAAAATAAAACAATTTATTTTATTTTAAAAGTAATTCTTTCTTTGCTAACCTCCCTCTCCCATTTTTGAACATAATTCACTCTTTAGCAAATTATCTTCTTAGAACCCTCCTGAGTGAAGTTTCATATATATATAAAACAAATAAATATATTTTCCTATTCAATAAAATATCTAAAAATATTGTGTGAGCTTGTTATTCAAAAAGATTTATAAATAATTTTAAAAAGAGTCGATTACAATTTTATGATAAAATTAACAGTATACTTTAAGATTTTAGAAGTTACATTTACATTATAGTTATAATTAATGTAAAATGAGAAAATTTTTATATAGATGACAGGGTTTGAATTATTGTGGCTTTTACCTGGATATCCCACAGAATGTTTGTGTGGGTGAATTTTGATAGCTCTAATGAAGTACCCATTGAGTACCTCTAAAGTCTGGAGAGGTACTTCAGTATTAATGCCTTGACAGAAGAGACAAAAACTAGCAATAGCTTGTAGCCATCTTGGTGGACCTCTCTGTTCAGTCAGGCCACAAATTTCAATGATTTTAAAACTACACTAATGAGTTGCTACTGGCATGATGAGTGTCAGGAGGGTATCAAATATAAGGTGTCCCAGAAAACATGTCCATGTGGTGAACCTTATACATCCTTTAGAAAGCAAGTAGCCAAGTTAAGGACCTGACAGCAGACCAACTATCAAAGCTCCAGATCATCAGGTTAATCTGCCACAGTTTCCTTAGTTACATTGAAATAATGCTGATTGGGATAAATCACTAATATATTGAGCAGGTAGCCAAGTTGTTAATGGCATATGACAACTGTGGTACCTCAGAAACAAATAAAAAAGGAGGGTCCATGCTGCCAAATAAAAATTCATATAGTAGAGATAGACCAAGAGTAGAAGCTATCCATTATAAAAAGATGCTGCCCAACATGATAACAACTATAACATACTGCCATGGTATCATCATCAAAGAAATGAGATACAATCATGGAGAAGGCAGAGAAGAAATTCCACAGGCAGTATTCATAGTGTTTACCAGACTTGAGTAATAAAAATATCCATCAGTAACAATGAGCTACAAAGAAAATATGAAGATAGAGAAGCAAGTAACCATGATGATGTCTGGCCTGAGAAATGACCAAAAATGGGACAAATTAAAGACATATCACTGCATAACACAAAAAATTATTATTGGAAAACTGATCATGATCCTCAGTCTCCCAAGATAGGATGCAGCTACAACTATAATCAATAAAACTGGAGATAGCTGATGGAAGAAGTTCATAAGTGGGATGTAACAATGTGTGATTTGGGGTTTTTTATGTCATGATGGGTGGATTGTTGAGTGGAATGGCCTGGATGCATTGTATTCACGACACTCTGAAATATAGGTTCAGCACTATCCAGACCTATATGATGAACTCCTAGAGTAATCCAGCAGGGTTGATAGGTCTCATGAATAGGCCACATGAATAAGCCCCTAAGACTTACAGAATATGAGCAGGGCTGGCTCAGTGCCAAATAGGTTTTCAGGCTACTACTCATTGTGGATGATCTCTCTAGGTACAAGAGAGATAGTGCTTAAAAATGAGGTATTTTCTCACAAAGTCATGAGGCATTCTGTACTGGGTCCATGCTTAGATATCTGCTTGCCCTGGCATTGGAGGTGGCAGTTCACATATTCACTTTCCCCATCTCATCATGCATGTTTCACTAGCCTATCTCACTCCAGTGGAAACACAATAATGAGTAATCACATTTATACTGTGTGGAATGAAATTGTATTTCCAGGCAATTACATCCCAAAATTTAATAGGAGGTAATGAAACGGACACATTGTTTGACATATATATATATACTAGTCTGAAGATTTCTCCCCCCCCCATCTAAAGTGCTATAAATAAAGATAAAACAGACATCATATCAAATAATGAAAATTTAGAAATGAAAGAATAATTAACTGTGATTTTAAAAATCACTATCTCAAAATGTTTAACTTTAAAAAGAAAAATCAATATTTGAAATCACAATTAAAATAAACAAAATATAAGAATTTGCCATTAAAAATCAAAAATTAAGTAAATCTTTAACATTTGAAAAACTTGCATTTAAAAATATTATATTTCGTAGAGCTGAATGTTTTCAAATGTACAAAGTAGACAGGCTGTAATTCTTGCCGCAGACAAAGAAAGTCATTAAAATTTAAAAACAAGGCAGATAAGAGATTAATTATTAATCTGTTTCCATTCAAAGTGAACTGCCCAATGACTGGGTAGAGTAAAACATATGGTTTTTAATGAAATCACCATTACCAATCAAATTAGCAAGATCCACCTGGAGACTTGGTGATAAGAATATAAATAGTGGAATCAGACAGTTAACATTATTATTAATGTTATAGTTATCTGCAGTGTAATTATTATTATAGAGTTGATTGTATTGACTGCTACTCAACTAGTCACAGCCTAGAAGTTCAAGATAACCAAGTTGGAAGCTGCAGTGATCATCACTAGAGAAGAAACCTGTAGTTGGTGGATAAGTGAATAATGAAAAAGAAAATTATTGACTTGGAAAACACAAAATTGAGTGAATAGAAAGAATTAGCTCTTTGTCTATCTACATCATGAGATGTCTCCAAGTCATGTCTGTGTTAACATCGATTGAAATTGTATATGCCATCAGCCTCAATAAACAAATCCCTTGTACTCAAGAGTGACCAGTAATGGAGAAGCACCATGGATGAACATCAAGGTAAGGATTTTATATAATGTTGGAAATATTCTGGAAAACATAAAATGATAAGTGTTTATGTAAATAGAAAGGTTAAGAAATAATATAATTGCCATTGTGTATTTGAAAGATAAAATGGAAAATGTAATAATAATTATACTTACATCCATTACATTTATAAATTTAATAAATAAAATAATATTAACTCTATAATAAAAATATAATAAATACCAGTCAACTGCTGTATATGCATCATAAAAATTTAATTTAAAATAAACATTCCCTTGTTTAAATATATGTGTATATATGTGATTTCCAAATAAAACAAATAAGCAGTAATATTAACTAGATTTATAAAACAAGTGAATGATTTTATAGTTTAAATTTTAAAGAAATCTTAATAATTAATTAATCAGATAACTGTCAAATAAATGCATGAGAAATGCTTATTACGTCTATGTACATGAATGAATTGGAAAGGCTTCTATATAAAATATGTCTATACCTGGATGAATTGGAAATGTTTATATACTATAAATCTACAAACCTGAATTAAATAGTTGATGTTTTGATATAAATGACTTAAATCTACATCCATATACCTGAATCAAGTATTAATAATTTATGTGTGAATTATAACTCAAGGATTAATGGACACACCTGATGTATATATATATATATATTATAAGCTATTTATTGGGCATCCACATTGTGGGCCAATTATAACCTATTTATCAGGCATCCATATTGTGGGCCAATTATAACGTATTTAAATCTATATAAATATGATAACTGTTATAACTTGTAACCAATACAAACCTGTTACAAAATGGAACTTGAGGCTATTCTGACTTCTCAGGTATATGGCATATTTCTAGCCCCAGTTGGCACTCCAAATGTAGCTTAATTTAACATTTATAAGAAAGATTTTAAACTAATTTGCTCTTAATCCTCATGCACAGATCATCATCAGGCCCTTTCATTGTCACACCAATTATAACCTTTTCAAATGGTTGCTCATCCATGTTATGGATCAATTGTAACATTTATTTATTTCAGCTAGGGCGACCACACTATGCATCAATTGTAAACTTTTTATCTGACATTCAGACACATGTGGCCATTTTGCATGCCAATTGTAACATTTTAAGGATGGATCGATGGATGCTTCACCATTCCCAGCTAACACTATGTCTAAAGCCTACTGGGATGATGATGATGGGATAGAACATCCATAATCATATTTGCCAGGGTGCCAAATTGCAACTTCAATGAAAATATTGAGGCTAAACCGTATTTCAATAACTTATCAATAAATTTTATTAATGATATCTAATGAATGGGTTGATAAATAATCAATCGATTAAGAGAACACTGAGAAAGCATTAAGAATAATAATATTAATACTCTTGGAAGTTCATGGTTATTAAAAAGAAAAAAACTTTAAACTCAACTTCCATTACAATTTATAATCTCAGCACACTCCCCATTCACCAACATTAAAGTCACAATTAAAATTTGGTTTCATCTTACAAATAGTTCTATATCCATCTCCATCTTCCTGATCCATCCCTCCATCATTCTCACACTCATAGGTCTATTGCACTACTATCTCTTTTACTATTAAACTTTCCATTGTGCTAGCTCATTTCTCCCATTATAATCTCTTCTCAGGGTTTTAGAATAATAAGGTCTAGAAGTCGAACAAGCTGTGATGGATTATTGGTGATAAACACCCCTCTCATGATCACCTCCAAGGTTGATCTTGGCTGTATTTAATGTAGCCAATGTCCACTTACATTAAGGCTCGAATAATTTAAGCTTATATTAAATCTTTTAGAAATAACATATTATAAACACTTTCATAATTGAAGTAGAATCATAAGAAAGTGCATCTAGGGAGGTGTTTAAATACAATGGATGAAGAAAGGATTTTATGCCCACCCACTGCATCCACTATCACCCAATAACCATCCCTATTCATAAAATATATTTCAACTATACTGAATTATTTAGTAATCTTAAGTATTGCCATGCTACATAAGCTCGGAAAATGAACCATTTAAATAAATTTTACAGGATATCATTTATGAAAATGAGGCTTCAAATATTAATAATAATGTATTGATGTATGATTCGATTTGAGATGTCTAGATTTAATAACCCACAAAACATTGAGACATACACAAAATTTTATTTAAAACAAAATAACAAATTTTATTAACATACTATAACTCAATAACATAATATGTACATTCACTTGATGACTCGCATGGCTTTCCCATGTTCTACAACCGTATTCTGATATCAAAAAGTAAATAAATATATATCCCTAAATCAACCAATAACATCAAGAGGTTTTAAAATATAAATATTCATTTTTAATTATTAGGAAATCATGTCTGCCATGGAGTAATACTAATAACAAACAAATAAAGATAATAGTTACCTTCACATATATTATATTTTGTTCTTATTTTTTTTATTTTAGACATAGCAAACATTACATTTCTCCCCCCAGTGTTTAATGCTTTTAGTTACTGATCTGTTTCTAAAGATAACCCTTCTAATAATAAAATTTAATAATTTTATTTAATTATTTTAATCTAACATTCCTTCGCAATCTGCTTTACAATAGAGAAATTTTTGTATGGTGGGGCTAAGTTAATTTTAGTTACTTTTCAAATGTCAATGAATCAGTATTTAGCTCCATCATTATCACACGTGCATATACTCTATATTCATGTTATTATGGCAATTTTAATATTTCAGTAATATTACCTTTCCAGCGAAGTTCTCAACTGGCTGTGGATATATTTATTAGATAATTTTATATATGCATTGCTTACAATATTCATAGGTTTTATTTAACCCTTAAATTTAATATTCATTTACATTATTATTCTTGGCTCTTATTGATCTATTGAAGTATCAACAAAATAATTCTCAAGTATACCAATTGCACACACACTATCTGCACTCATCATGACATCAAATTGAGTTTGCAACTCTGTATCCTACATTTATAAGTAATGCGTAGTAATAGCTATATTTCATACACTTGTAAGGAATATCAACATTAACATGACACAGGCAGTGACCCAAATAAGAAGAAACCTTTTCACTAAGGTTGAGGTATGCTAGAAGTTTTATTGCTAGTCATCAGAAAGACTTGGGTTTACCTATTAACCTCTGGCCATCAAGTGGGAAAACTTCTTCACTGTGTTTAAATACTTTATAAATATGAAATAAATATATTAGTGAGCAAGCTAAACTATGACTTCACTAGCTTCGTGGGGACTCTTTGTCCACCCGCATATATACAGGTCTAACATCAATTTGTACAAGTAAAACTTTCATGTCTACATTCCTCTTGTGAAATAGTACACTGGAACATGAGCGAACAATTTTTCCAAGCTGTAATTAGCTTGTATCTAGCTTTAACTTTGTGATAATAATAATAAGAAATACACACTAAATTCTGTACAACTATCTCTCTGCATGTTTATACCATAATGATGACGTTTTAGCCCAACATTCACACAACTTTATAAAATATAGCACTAGGTTTAAGCACTTGACAAGAATTCCTGATCCAATCCAAAAACATTTCCCTTAACAATATCTCTCACTCTTTTCATAAAAAAATGTAAAGCATTTAAAAACAAGCACATACAGAATAATTTGACATTAATTTCTCTACCCCTAAATGATGATGATGATGATGATAATAATAATAATAATAATAATAATAATAATAATAATAATAATAATAATAATAATAATAATAATAATAATAATAATAATAATAATAATAATAATAATAATAATAATAATAATAATAATAATAATAATAATAATAATAAATGCATTCAACAGGCACATATAAATTGACTTGATATTGTTTTCATCTACCCCCAAAATAATAACAATAATAATTTTAACATGGATTAATTTTAAATGGATATATATGGTAAATTCTTTTTCTTTTTTTTCTTTTCTTTTTTTTTTTAAATGTTCGAAATGAATAGCAAATAATAAAAATATACTTAAAAAGTTCTCTGGGAGTGTCCTTCAGATTTCTGGCTTTCATTTCTTCTTTTTTTCCTTCTTTGGTTTGTTCATGTGCACACATGGCTTTACACAATAAAGTCACTATGATGAGTTCAATTCCTATGCCTTTTCATGCTGCTGAGAAGATTTCCTCATTTTGGTTTCTGGGGATTACAGCTGAACAATACTTGTTTTTACTTTTTCAATATATAAGTCCACTTCTTGATGTGTTTTTCAGTTCACTTACCTATTCAGATTTGATGCTTTATATGAAATCAAAATCAAAATTTTGATTTTTTTGCCTGTAGTTTAAATTTTATCATTTGCCAATTCCTGATAAATTACTGCAAGACAAATCATGACAGTGATTAATTTTGGAGAGAATGATGTGCATCTAATAAAAACTTACTCGAGAGTCGTTTTTCTACTTATATTAGTAAATTTGGCTAAGTTTGTTATTCAAGAGACAGACAGAATAACTAACACACTATTTCTTTTATCTCTTTCTTTAATTTTTTTTTTTTTAAAATTTTCCCTTTAACATTACATCAAGGCTTCTCAATAACTGATGATTAGAGAGCTTGCAAAAGAGAGAGATTACCAATAACAGAGACCCTCCCCCAAACAATAGAGTGAGCTCTTATATATTGTCTGGCTTCCTTCATTCCCTTCTCCCCTGCACAGTTGACCTTCCAAAACTTTTCCAAGATATTTACATCTGGTCAGTGTTTTCTTTGATTAATTTTCTATTGCTTCTTATTCCTTTCTTGTTATTTTAAACTTATGCCCTCTTGAAAGACCACCTGCCAAATTCATACCTGCATTCCAATAGATAATCACCCATTAATTTTAAACTTAAATTCCTGTGTCATAGATATCACTTGATTTACTTTAGTAATTTACTTTAGTAAGTCTACACTCATAAAAATCACCCCAAAAAACAAATGAAAAAAAAATTCCCCTCAGAATAAATGAGAGAAAGATCTTTTCCTTGTTTTTCTTTAATAATAATAAAAAATGTATAGCAACCCAACTTCAAATCCAGAATCTTGACCGAAATTTGGGCTGCTATGAATAAACTATTGAAATGAATTACTTCTTCTTTAAAGGAGTTCCCCACAAGATGACACAGAATAATTTATTATTTAATCATGAACTTTACAATTAAAATTTACAACTAAATCAAATACACACATGCATGTCTCACATATACAATTTTAATTAAACCGATTGTTTAATATTCTAATCCTTGATTTTTTTTTTTACAATTTAATTTTATGAACTATTGATTTCTAACCTGTCATTGTAAAACTATGACTATTAAGTTTCATTCTCTAAAGTTGTTTTATAAATTGCACATCCCCCTCTCTTCTTTCCAATCTCCAACTATTAAAGTGATGTATAAATATTGCTTATCTAATAAATTATACCTTTGGCTATCAAATTGTCTTATGAATCAATCCTAAATAAAACAATTTTTTGCTTAGAAATCTTTTATAACAAAATGTTTAGATTGCCTACCAAGTAAAATGTATGCAATCCCTAAAAATATGGCTTCAAACCTAGCATTGGCTAGAGAGTTTGCCTATTGAAAAAAAAATACAACCTATGAGGAAAATTTTTACTAAACATTATCTTACATAGTTAATTCTAAATTTAATGGAGCTTTAGGCAAACCCAAGGGCTACAATATATATATATATATCATTGATGATTAATAAATGATTAAACATATATCAAGCTAGCCTAGGAGTATATGTGCGCATACCAGAAAATATAAACCCAAAGATGGACTGTTTCAATCATGAATTATTAATAAATTGATGCTAAATTATTAAACAAGTACTGCCTCAAGTGACTATCAATAAACTTTTGCAGTCAGTGAATAAGTAGATTAACCAAAATAACTTTGAAGAACTTATTATCTAAATAATGTTATATGAATTAATATTGTTACATGCAATAATCTATCTAGTCAGTTTCATTTAAAATCACTTGTCATTCATTGCACTTGTTCACAGGAAAATCATGCCTCCTGAGCTATGTACAGCACAACCAGATTTGAGTAAGTAAGGTTGTAGTAAGCCGGAACTCTAATGGCACCATTTGTGAAATCAAACAGATAAATTTTCTAGATGTTTCCAGTTTCTTTAATGCTACATCCTACAATGAGCAGGAAATATTGTTGTAGGAAGGAGCAATGTAAACATTGGGTAATGCCACTCTTTATTTTCATCCTGCAATATATTCATTAGGAAATAAAATCAACCAACAGAGGGGTTGGTAGGTCAATCTGGTTACAATATATATGTATATATATTTGTAATGGGCACAGACGATGTTACATTGTGTTTTATTATTAAACATGAAAAAAATAAAAGTTCGCAAATAATAATTTTTTTTTTAAGAATTAAAAATTGAAAATTAAAAAATCATCTTAAACTCATATATATATAAAATCGCACAGGTAAAAAAAAAATTATTAAAATAAAACTTTATTAAAAATAGAAAAACTAAATCTTTCAACAAAAAGATTTAGAGATAAAAATATCTTCAAGTTTGGAAAACATATTAATTAATCAGAAATGGAAATGATTATTTTAATTAGTCAAAATGAACTAGCCTTTGGGAATTTAAATGTATAAGCAATGGTCAGATAGGAAAACAATAGAAACTAATAGAAAATGAGAGAAATCCATCAGGAAATTGGACCTCAATGGAAGGATCATCATCAACGATGATGTAATGTCCATTGGATCCAGGTAATATAAAAGGAAAAGTTTGGAAATTATTAGTTAGTTATTATGATGTGATGATATGTGTTAGTGCGGAGTTGAAGGAGAAGGGATTGAAAAGACGCACTCTTCAATCCCTTCAGTTCTGCTAAGAAAGAAAGAAATGAACTATCGTTTTCTACATTGAGGACCAGCTGGAGTAAAAAACCTCCCGATGAATAAATGAAACGGCCAACAGAATACCAATCTTTTTAGGATGGCATGGGAATTCATGTTCAAATGGCAAGCAATGGATAAAAGGAACGTTTTGAAATCGTGAGAACTTTTTGAACTCTCAGCTTTAAATATATATAATTAATGAACATTTCTAAACAATAAGAACTTTACTTCTAAACTTGTTCCATATTAAAAAAAAAAATAGAAATAGATTCCTATCTGATCAAACTAAATTATTTATTAATTAGGTATAATTTTATTTAATGTATTTCTTTTGTAAAATCATTTCCATTTATTTTTTTTTTGTTCTTTTAAGTTTTTATTACAATTTTTGTTTTTCGATAAATTAAACTAAATAAACATTAAACTTAAATCGGGCGTGAATGGCTATATAGATTTGTAAAGTTGTATTAGGGGAGGGTAATCTTAGGTTATTCGGTTCGTAGTTGAATTAGGTCAATGGATTGGATATATTGGTGTAATTAGTAGATGTAGTATGAGATTCGCTATGGGAAGAATCGCTATTATATGCCACACACACTCATTTTGCCTATGGGAGGAATTATAAGATGGAGACCGCAGTTCCTTCCTATGGAGTTTTTTTATTGCTCTCATCATCAAATAGATGTAACATTCCTATCTGATGAGAAGCAGTTTCTTCTCTTAACCTAATTGTGATGCTGTATTCATATTACATTCAACACATCGATATATCAGATGGATTGAAGTTTGGTTTGACTGCGAACCTTTGGCCTAAGGTTAAACAAGGATTGAATATTTTCTTTTCAAATGCAAATCTATGTAGTCTATTCATACTCGACACTCTAAATAAAGATGCATTAAATTTAAGTTGGGTATAGATGCTTGCATGGGTTCATTACCGGTTGATTATGTTTTTTAGTTTTCATATTTGATCAAAATATATAGACATTTGGTAAATACTGATACCTTACGGTGAGTATCTAAGATGTATTTATGTCGGATGTCTTTTAAGTTATTGGTGTCAATGCGGTGTCTTATGATGAACACCATTGGGTTTCTTGTATTCCCTAGGCAATTGACAGTATCAATGACTTTGTATTTTGATCATTTATGTTTATTTTGAAATGTTTTTTGACCTTGTAATCTATGTAACCGATCTATACTCAACATTAAAAACACATTTTATAAATCCATCTGTGTGAACTTATAAAAAATAAAAATGTAAACTTATAATATTATAAAAATTAAAATGTAAATTTAAATTCTAAAATCAAGTTAAAATCCAAAGTAAAAGTTATTCTAAAATAATGCTAAATTTTATATATGTGCGTAAATAAATGTTTGTGTGTTAATTACTGGCAGTGGCTTATTTTATTCCTTTTTTATATATTCTTAGATAAGAATTTATTATATTATTTAATATCTGCTACTCCTTGAGCTAGTGACAATGGGCTAATGACCGGAATCAAAATATATAAAAAAAAAAAAATTTTTTTTGACTTATTTATCTGTCTACTTTATAAATTTTTCTAGGTTCAAATGCCTAGATGGCGCCCTGTAGTGCAGATTATGTTAAGTTACCTTCCTTCGGATCATTACAATATATATATATCTATGTAATGTTCTCATTTATTAAGGATAGGTAGGTCGTAGAAGAACAATCTTTTAAAAAAATAAATTCAGGGAGTTATAGAGGTTATAGTTATGATTGTATTAATTTAAAAGGACTTGACCTAGGTTAAATAAGTCCATAAGTAAGTTGTAAAGCATTTTAAAATTACTTTAGCCATAATATTAAATAGTAAGAGCAGAATAATTTAATATTTTACAAGGAGAAAAGGTTAATATCAGTTACATTTAAAAATATGTTTAGTATGCTTTAATAAGTATTTTAATAAATCAATAATCTAAATGTAATTATTAATAATTGAATAAATATATTATAAAATAAGTTATATATATAAAGTTGTTTGATAATTTTATTAAAGTTATTTATAATAATCTATGGTGATCTAAATGTTTCAATTTTATTTGTTATCATATAATAAATATAAATTTTACTATTTTTAATTAGATTATTATAATAAATATTTTATATAATGTATTTTCTTTTTTATTAATTACTTTTTTTTAATTGAATATTCATTTAAAACATATTGCAGACAGTAAGTTAAAAATTGCTACATTAAGTCTGGGATGGTGATGACATGACTGTCTAATAAATAGGTGTGTGTGAAGTGCTTTCTAGAATTTAAAACAAAGTTTCAACTAATTTCTAAAATTATTAACGAAATTGACACATTTTGAATATTATAGAATAAGTTTAGAATAATATTTGAGTTGAGTTTTAAATATTATTTTAATTAGTAAAAAAGTAGATTAAAATTGCTGTATTGAATTAACATACAGAATCCAATGAAGTAAATGATTTATCTATATATTGAATTAAATATTTTATTAAGGTTTAATATTCTACTGAAAATTAATAAATTGTATTATTTAAAAATATTTTTATTGAAATTAAATTGAGAGACTGCAAAACTCTCAAGCGCTTATGACTATTAATATCTAATCAGATCGCAAGCACTGAGACAGAGAATTTGACAAGAATAGGGTGGTTCCACCTCTTCTCTACTTGTCTTTTTATATATCCAAGCCAGTCTAAAGTACTTAGATATGAAAGCATGAATCTTAAATATCTTCACACTCAACTCACTGAGTTCAAATTACATGAGTAGAGTTGTAGATTTTTAAATATTACATATTTTGTTATATTTTTATTTTTAAAATATGACTCATAATTTTATTTTTACTTTTAAAACTACCAACTTTAATCATTATATAAATTAGTTTTTTTTTGTTTGGCTCTATTTATCCAATCAAATCTCTTGATAGCAAGGGGTATAAGTAGGTAGGTGTATAGAATTGTATTGTTGTATTACAAAGAATAGAATTGTGCAAAATTTTATATTACAAAAAATTTGTAACAAATTAAAATAAACAGCAAATTATTTTACGTTATATTTTAATATTATTATTTTCTATCAAGTTAAAACTAAAAGGATTAACAATATGTGTTAATAGAAATTCCTATCAGTGTATTTGTTCAGAAGCTTAATTAAAATCCTCATTATTAACGTGTGGAATGTAAACTTACTACAAGGAACATTAAAAGAAGGATGGCCAAATGCCAAATATTTTGTTGTAATATACCCATGCTAAGTTCACATAAGAATTTTAATAATTTTTCCTGTGATATACTTCAGATATGTGAACATTTGTTTATTAGAAATTTATTTAATAGAATGACAATTAATCTGTGGCGAAAAGCAATAATTTCGAAAAGACAATATTTTAATCTAAAATGTAGAAAGAGAAGAAAATACATTTTGCATTTAAACTTGTAAAAAACAGATGAAATGATGTTGTCTATTTTTTTAAAAGCATCATCATCATCATCATTATTATTATGATTATTATTGTTATTGTTGTTGTTATTATTATTATTATTATTATTATTATTGCAATGTTAATATAATAAATTTGTCTTTGAAATAAATATTTGAGCTTGTAATAAATAAGTTATTTTGAGAATAAACTAAAGTATATAATTTATAAACATTGAAAAAAAGATTTGAACTTACTGACATAATAAAGAAATCAATTGTTTAGCTATATGAGAAATTGATAAAACGTTTTATTGACAAATACGGTATTAGCTATTAATAAACTTTAAAGATTGGAACCTAAGCTATCTATCTACTGTGGTAATTATATATAATTGGGAAATATCTAAAGAAATAATAGTATGTGTTAGTTAATGGAAACCTGAGCTCAAAAGATATATGCCGAATATGGTGCGTCTATCACCGAATGATTCTTGGATATATGTACATACCCAGAAAAATGATTTACTTAACTTAAAATGGATATTTTAAGTATTATGAAATAAATTATTATTATCTTGGAGGAGATTGCAAAAATGGACTGTACAAACATCTTTTTCGTATTAGGATGGGTATTTTTTTTTGTGATTTTTAAAGAATTTTAAAAGTTGACATTTTTAATTTTTTTTTCATTATTAATCTATACCATGGAAAAGTTGGGGGAAGAACTTTAAATGAAGACTGGTTTTCATAGTAACTGTGCAGAGTTCGATACACCAAGCCTTTCACAGATATCAATGAGGGACATTTGGGAAGAAAAAAATTGTAACTTTATTTTTTATTATTGACTTTATATTTATTTTTCAAAAAATGTTAATAGTACATATAATACACCCCATTGCTTGATAGTACTGGTTTTCGCCCAATGCACATCAATATACATGTTCATGGGATGATGATACGGTTAAAGCATGGTAAATTTTATAAATTTATATTTTTAATTTTTTACAAATTTGGAAAATTTATATATATATTTAACATTTACACTACCAAAAAGTTTTTTTATTTTTAGATGGTGGAAGGGAATTGGTTTGATTTTTAATTATTGACTTCATTGATATTTTTTTAAACACATTTATGCTATCGAAAAGTTATTGCTTAATTTTTATCCTTTCTAAGAAATCCTTAAACATTTCATTTTTAATAAACCTACAGTTTATTTTTCGATGAAGAGCAGGTTTAGTTTTCTTTTCAATTATGTAAATAACAACAACAATTTTCCATAAAATAATTTTGACATTTATTGAATAAAAAGTACAAGTTATAAATATTTTGGTGCAAATTAAATAAACAATAAACAGTCACTTAGACGGTAATTCACTTAGCTTCAATGAATTTTTTACAGTCGCCATTCTATTATTCTCGGACATATTCACATGAAAACATGCATGTTCACATGAACTCAGCCCAACTCTGCTTTTCAACCTAACACTTTCATAGTTGTGTTCAGTTATGAATCATATGAAAACCTTTGCGATGGGCTAACAATTCTTACTTTGTATTACTACTTCGATTAAGTTTTCTCACAATTTTTTATTAATGAATATTTTAAGAGTTTCACATACTTAAAATACAGCTACCATCAAATCATATCCTAGTGATAGATCAATAGCACTCACTTGAGAAATACTTTTGTAACACAATGGGCATGGTATTTTATTATGTAAGGTGTAAAATACATCACCATCAAGTGGCCTATTATGGCTACAACAACACTAGTAGTGTTAGCCATAAATTAGGCCACTAAAACAGCATATTGATGTGCATTGGGCAAAAACCAGCGCCATCAAGTGGTGGAGTGTATTATATGTACTAATACCTACAAAATTTAATATTAATAATTAAGCATTATTTCATATTTTCATTTAGTTAAGGTTAAACTAAAATATAAATTTGTTTTTATAACTTAATCTTAAAATAGATTAACAATTTAGATATTTATGAACATTTAAAAAAAAAAACTTTATAATGAATGTTGTGTGAGTGAATTTATAATATATAATTATTTATGTCCAGAGACCAGAAGTTGTTATAAGTAATTATAATGTTGTAATAACCACTAGGTAATTATAATTATTGTTATTATGAAGTGATATAATATTTTTATTGCTTGGAATTTAATATATTTTATGATTAATGAATGGATTGATGAAGGATGTATGAATACCTGATACGTATGATTTTTATTGAAAAATATAATTAACATGAAATGTAAATATGCATAAAATTTTATGATAAAGTTATTTACAACTTTATTAATTATTCATAATTTTATGCTTTTACAAAATAAAAACAGTATGATATTTATATTAAAGATATGTAAAACTTTAATATTTGCGTTAATATTAGAAATACACACACTTATATAATTCGGAAAACAATATATTTACCCATGTCATTTGTATTGTGGCAGAGCTTTGGTTTTTTCAAAAACATTCTCTCATAATATCCATAATTTTTTTAATAGTTTTTCAAGTGATAGTTTATGGATTATTTGGTGTTGTTGTTATTTTATTTTTTTCCAATGTTGATTGTTTAAATCAATATATGGAATTTGTAGGGTAGTGAACAGGGAAGTAAGATATGAACCTCTGGATGTATTTAGGATGTGTTAAGAGAATATGAATGTCAGCCTAGATTTTCTTGAATTTTAAATGGTGTACAAATACAGTTAATAAAGTCCTGTATTATTATTCATATCCCCATGGACAGTGTCACTTCTTGTTTTTTTATTGTCTGTATGAGTTAAAAAAACAGGATATATTTTTTCATAGGTTTTTGATGAAGTCACACCTAGTAATCTATTGCACTGTTTCCCATGTAATGAATTTATTTCTTATGCTATTGATTTATTACTCTAGTTATTATCTTCTTTACATCCTACATCTTATCACTACCTAAATTCCATTTCTTATACATCATAGAGTTTAGTACTTGAAAAAGTTGAATAATGAATAAACTTGTAAAGATCAATTGTTCAAACAAGAAATCATATGATTAACACCTTCTTAGACACTTTATCAATACTTTTATTTTTATTAAACTAACAGTTTCAACTGTCCTGCAGCCATCATCAGAGTTCTTGTTAATTCTATTACGGAAATTCTGATGATGACTGCAGGACAGTCTAAACTGTTAATTTAATACAAATAAAAGGATTGATAAAGTGTCTAAAAAGGTGTTAATGGTATGATATGTTATAATAGAAATCAATACATAGGAAAAGAAGAAGTAGAACATTTTATTACTTTCAAACAAGATAGTATGATAGGTTTTCAAATAAATTTGAGTACAAATGATGTTGAATAAGGAATGCTAATTACAGATATAGTAATGTGTTGGTATATAATAGTCCGTTACATTATTTTAAGTTAAAATAAAAAAATTATAAACAAAAATTGATTATTAAAAAGAAAAAAACTTAACTTAAAAACTGAAAATTAAAAGTTGTTTAACGTATATAATATATCTCACAGATGGAATGAAAACTTTAAAAGTATTATTTTCTTTTTAAAATTAAAAAAAAGTATTTGAACATACTTTTTTATAAAAAAAAAGTACAAGATCTAAAGATAAAATATTTTTGTTAAATGATTCTTATGTAATCTCAGTAAATGGAAATAATTGTTTTATAAATTAAATGAAAAGCAAACTAGCCCTTGGGGCTCTTATATAAAAAAGTCAGATGAAAGATATAGATAAGAGAACAAAAAAGATTAGATGTCCAATAGAAGCAGCAAACCAATGCTCGGACCATAATGAAAATGATTGGAACAAGAAACTATGTTCAATGAATCAGGAGGATTACGATAAAAAGAAAAATACCCAAATTAAAAACAGTTCCAGCTTGATTTTGTGAGAAGGGTGATAAGATGCACTTGTCACCCTCTCTCACTTATTTCAAATGAAATGACTGTTGAATTATGAATTGTACTGTTGCAGACCTGAATAAAATAATACCAGGAATGAACCAGCTAAGGCCACCTTCAGATAGACCAGTCTTCAAATAAAGACTTCATGGGAATTGACACCAGGAACCAGGACTCTTCTACTGTAAGAGATATAACTGAAAAATTAAAATAATAATAATTAAGAACTTTCAAAATTTGACAAGCTAAACCTAAATCTTTTAAAATGAACTTTAATCTGACTTTTCAAATCAATTATTAATGTTTAATTTTTATACTTTTGAGTTTGCTGACTTAAATCATTTCTATTTTTTTAATATTTATTGATTAAATTATTTAAATGCATTAAATTTAAGCTGGGTATAGATGACTTCATAGATTCATTAACGTTTAATTATGTTTTTTATTTTCATATTTGATTAAAATATATAGATATTCGCTAAATATGATACCTCACATTGAGTATCTAAAAATGTATTTATTCAAGTGTCTTTTAAGTTATTGGTGTCAATGTGGCATCTTATGATAAATGCCATTGGGTTTCTTGTAAATTACCCTCTGCAATTACATCAATGACTTTATATTTTGATCGTTTATGTTTATTTTGAAATGCTTTTAACTGAGTAATCTATGTAGCCTATCTATACTCAACATTCTAAAGTAAAATTTATTAAAATGTCCACCTGTGCGAATAGTTTAAAATAATAATTTAAATTTAAAAATTAATATTAAAATCTAAAGAAATTTTATTCCTCAATTGTATTTATATATGTGTTAATTACTGGCAGTGGCTTATTTCATTTTTTTCATATTAATATATTTCTTTTAAACAAGTTTATATTAAATCTCTGCATCTCTATGAGTTAGTGGCTAGGGCTGACAGTCAAAATAAAATATATGTGCAAAAATGTGAATCTTTAACTTATGTATCTGCCTACTATATAAATTTTCCAGGTTCAAATGGCCTGGTGATGCCTTGTACAGAAGATACGGTAAGACTCTTTCATATCCACCATTATAGTAAAGAAACAATTACTGTTCCTAATATATATATATATTGTAATGATCTGGAGAAGATAGACTTACATAAACTGCACTACAGGGCTCCATCTAGGCATTTGAACCTAGAAAAATTTATAAAGTAGGCAGATACGTAAGTCAAAAAAAATATTTTTTTTTAAAATATTTTGGTTCCAGTCATTAGCCCATGTCACTAGCTCAGTGGAATAGCAGAGATTAAATAATATAATCTAAGAGTATATAAAAAAAGAATAAAATAAGCCACTGCCAGTAATTAACATACAAACATTTATTAATGCACATATATAAGATTTAAAATTATTTTAGCATCAGTTTACCTTTTGAAATTTAACTTGCATTTTTAACTGTGATTTAAATTTACATTTTAATTTTTACAACTTTACATTTTAATTTTTTTATAAGTTCGCACAGAGGAGTTTATAAAAGTTTGTTTTAAAATGTTGAGTATAGATCGGTTACATAGATTACAACAGTTAAAAACATTTCAAAATAAACATAAACAATCAAAATATAAAATCATTGATACCGACAATTGCAGAGGGAAATTTATAAGTAACACAATAGTATTCACCATAAGATACTTGCATTGTCACCAATAACTTAAAAGACATCCAAATATATACATTATAGATACTCACTGTAAGGTATCATTATTTATCGAATGTCTATATATTTTGATCAAATATGAAAACCCAAAACATACTTAACCGATAACCAATCCATGCAAGCATCTATAAACAACTTAAATTTAATGCATTTTTATTTAGGGTCAAGTATGAATAGACTACATAGATTTGCATTTGAAAATAAAATATTCTATCCCTATTTAACCTTAGGCTAAAATTCACAGTCAAACTGGCATCAATTCATCTGATATATTGATGCATTCAATGTAATACGAAATACGGCAGCACCAAAAAGATTAAGAGAAGACATTGACTCATCAGATGGGAATATTACATCTGTCTAACAAGAAGAACAATAAAAAAAAACTCCATAGAAAGGAACTGCGTTCTCTGTCTTATAATTCCTTCCATAGGCAAACGGGTGAGTGCGGCGTATATATAAACAATTCTTCCAGTAGTGAATCTCTGACTACATCTACCAGCTACATCAATATATCCAATCCATTGACCCAATTTAATAATGACACAAATAACCTAAGATTACCCTCTTCTAATATAACTTTACAAATCTATACAGCCATTCACGCCCGACTTAAGTTTAACATTGATATATTTTAATTTATCGGAAAACAGAAATCATAAATAAACTTAAAGAACAAAATTAAATAAATGGAAATGATTTTAAATAAATAAATAAAAAATACATCAAATAACATTATTAATAAAGAATTTAGTTTGGTCAGATAAGATTCTATTGCATTATTTACTAAAAAGTTTTAAAATTTAGAGTTCTTATTGTTTCAAGTGAATATAAAGTTCTTAGGATTTTTAAAATGTCCAACTTTATCCATTGCTTGCCATGAATGTGAATTCCTATGCCATCCTAAAGAGGTTGATATTCTGAAGGCCGATTTATTTATCCATCCGGAGATTTTTGCTTTAACTAGTCCTCAATGTAGAAAACGATAGTTCATTTCTCTTTCTTTCTTAGCAGAACTGAAGGGATTGAAGAGTGCATCTTTTCAATCCCTTCTCCTTCACTTCAGCACTAACACCTATCTGTCATGTTGTAAATAATCTATCATCATTAATAATTTCCAAACTTGTCTTTTTATATTAATTTGAAGGATTGAATTTACACTGCGGCATCGATGAGATGGTCTTTTCACTGAGGTCCGATTCCATTGCTTTTCTCTTCATTGGCTATTAGTTTTTATTGTTTTCCTATCTGATGGATGCTTTTACATTTAAATGCCCAAGGCTAGATTACAATTAACTAATTAAAACTATCATTTCCATTTCTGATTAATTAATGAGTTTTCCAAGATTAAAGATATATTTTTATCTCTAAATCTTTTTAAGTTTTTGTATTTAAAATACCTTTCTATTTTTAATAAAGTTTTATTTTAATAATTTTTTTTTTATCTGTGCGATTTATATATATGAATTTAAGATGATATTTAATTTCAATTTTTAATTCTTACAAAAAAAAAGAAGTTTTTAAATGCGAACTTTTTATTTTAACTTTATCTTTAATGATAAAAAACAATGTAACAACATCTGTGCTCATTATAATATATATATAGTACCAATATTGAAATTGGCACATATGATTTTATTTTAAAAAATTATTAAAATAATCTTTCAGAAAAGAAAAATGTAAAATTAAATTTTGAAGAGTTTATTACAGTTTGTTGTCGAAAAAGATAAGAGACAAATAGTTCTCTATCATTAGTTTTGAAATATAATTTAAAAAGTTTAAAAATATAAATCTCTTTTCATTCAAGTTTAAGTAAAAAAAAAGTCATCTTAAAAAACTAAATAGTAAATTATAATAAATTATATATGTGTGTGTGAGTGTAAATAAATGTATGTGTGTTAGAATAATATTAAAAAAATATAAATGAAAGTTAAAAAGAAATTATATTTGGAAAACACAGTGATGGCTATTAAGTTAAATAAAGATTAAAAAAAACCACACCAGTGGTAGGCTACTAATTAAAGATATAAAAACAACATGTTTTTATATGGCTACTACTAAGTAAACAATCTTCAAAAACATGTTGTCAAAGGTGTAGTTATTAGGGAAATTTCGACAACACCTATTGCCTGAGAGTATTAAAACAAAAACAATTTGCATATATAAATAGCCAGATTTTTATCAGACATCAGTTTCAGCCTAGTTTTCAGTGACAGTCTTGTTTCAGTTCAGATAACAGTGCAGTTTATATTGTATATCCAGAAGCAGAAATGTGGTGTTGAGCAGCTTTTGGGAATATAGGCTTTATTTCAGCCCTTTAGTCCAACAAGATCATCAATACCTGCCTGTGAAATAATGTCTGCATAACAACTCAGAAATACTCCGTCAAATGTTCAACTGTCTCCAAAAATAAAACCGATGGATTAGTATCAAGTCTCCTCAAGAAACATCAGATCTAACTAGTTAGATATACTCCGTCAGAAACAGCCAACAACAATCAATATCCATGTTCCAAAAATCCTAGGTAAAACATTTTATTATTCTCATTTATATATAGTAGCCATTGCTGTAATTCATAAATCCTAGAGACAAGTAATTTGAACTCTATTAAGCATGCATAAAATGAACTATTGATGTGCATGTTTGTGAATGTGAGATAATTTATCGATATCAAATATTATTTATGCTTTCATAAGATATATATCATAATGTGTTAATTTAAAATGTGCGTATGTTATATTAGTTTAAAAAAATAATAAAGATGTTTAAAATTAGTAAATGAATACTAGTTAATGAATTGTCTTTAAAATTAAACTTTATTTGTCAGTCAATTCTTTTTATAAATTCCTTTTACAATTCTTTTATCAATTCTTTTAACCACTAATTATGTATAATCTATTAGTGATTACAAACAGCTGAGCTAGTCATGAATGTGTAGGTGTTGAGTTAGTGGCCATTGTCCAAACTGCATTATTTATTCATCCTTGAATAGATAGCTGGCACCCATATCTACATGAAACAAAAAAGTACTTTGAACTTGGTGTTGAACTCAACAGTCGAGAAGTTATGTCCTGGAAATGTAACGCTAGTTATATACTTTATAGCTATCGTTTGGGCATACATACTCTCTGAGTATGTTTTTCTCTGCCTAAGAGACCGGTATTTCGATAGTCACATATTCAAACCCAGTACAAATGGCTTTAACCAACTTGGGGCTGGACCTAACAAACAATAGTAATTAAATACTTTGTTTCTTGTTTGAAAATTTTTTATACAAAAGCTAAATCATGTATATTAAAGTGTTTTAATTTTAAAAAAAGAATTGACCGAAAACTTTTTTCCTTTAAATGAAAAGAGATTTATGCTATTTACGTTATTTAAAATAAATCATTATGTTAAATCAGAGACAGTTAGGTGTTTGGGTGAAGTTAAAGTGTTAAGATCAGGTAGAAAAATAAACAAAAGGGGTGGAGTTAGTGTCTGTTTCTGTCTTAGTAAGAAAAATAAATAATCATTAATAATATTCGATTTGTTAATGCAAAAGATAATTTTAAAAAAAATACAAAGTAATAGCATAATTATGAATAAAGAAATGGAGCTGGAAGAAAGCCCAATATATTTTAAAAATCCCCAGTTAGTGGAAAAAGAGAAAGAAGTATCTGAAATGTGAATGATGATGAAAATGATGATGAATATGATGCAGAAATTTGAACAAAGTCAGCAAGAATTCAAAGCAGAAATACGAGAAATCAAACAAAGTCAGCACGACCTCAAAGAAGAATTGTGTCAGAAATTTGAACAAGGTCAGCTAGAACTTAAAGAACTCAGAGCAGAAGTAAGGGAAATAAGATGTGAAATCACAGGAAAAATAGAGAAAAATCAAGAGATCATAGAAGTAGATTTAATTAAAGAAAGTCAGGAAGATGAAAAGGAACTTGAGGTGATAAAAGAGATAGAAATTGAATTGAAATCAGATAGCGTTGCGACCGATAAGGTAGAAACAAATGTAGACCCAGAAATAGAAGAGAGATATAAGTTCAAAGTAGAAAATAGTGTAAAAGAGTTTTTACAAAGAATTAAAAATAAAAGGTTTAAAGTAAACATTCGCCTTCGCTGTAGACGTAGATTTAAAACAAAGAGAAAACATAAGAAAAAATATTCATGGTTAGGAAAAATACAGAGGTCTGTGAAGCTTAAAAGTTTTTTAATTTACAAGGTAGAAAATAGAATGGAAAGAGAAAGAGATAAAATAGATTTTAATCGAGGGATAGAAGTGAGAATATGGAGTATGATTTATATTATAAAGTTAGTAGAAAAAAAGAAGGAACTGCCTGACATAGTTTAAAAGTTAGTAATCGGGCAGAATTGTAAAGGAAATATACAAAAAGGACCAGAAACGGACAATGAGCAGGAATATGATTATTCTAAGGTCAATAATTTGATAAATTTAAATCTGAAACTTCTATTTAAAACTAAAATAATAAATTAAAATAAAAGAATAATGATAAATTAAAAGTAAAGTTAAAATCAGGATTTGTTTAAGTAATAATAATAATGGAGGCTTTGTAAAATAAAAGATTTTTTTTCTCCACGCACATAAAGTAATTAAGAAAAATGTTCCTAAATATAGGTCAAATAAAATCAATAAAATCAAGTTAAATAAATAAGCGTAATATATCTGTAGTAAATAATAAAGAATGACTCGTAATAAACTAATAGATTTTTTTCTGAGTACATGCATGTTAAAATAAAATAGTTTTGAATATATGTAAGTTAATAAAAGGAAGTAAATAAATGGTTTAAAGTAATCAAGTCCAATAAAATCTTTGTATAATAATAAAGAGCAGTAAAATAAAATAGTTTTCTAAATATATGCATGTTAAATAAAGAAGCTGAATAAATGGTTTAAAAATAATATCGTAATATAAATAAATATGTAAATTGATGTCTGCAATAGTTTAGAATAGTATTGTAAGATTAAATAAATATGTAAGGTAATGTCCGTAATGGTTTAAAAATAATATTGTCAGATTTGTGTAATAGAAGTAAATATGTTAAAGTAATGTTCATGTGTATTTAAAAATAATATTGAAAAGTTAAAATAATATAAATGAAAGTCAATCTAAGTTGTATTAGGAGTGTATAAGGGTTTGAATCTAAAGGGAATGAGGGTACTATAGAAATGTTTTAGATAAGGATTATGTTTAAAGCTGATGACTGAATAAAATTTAGTACCTGTAACGGATTGGCAGGGATCATTTCTCTTTTAAAATGCGCACTGGGAACAACCAGAGTAAGCTGGAAGTCACTTTTCAGGGGAGAATCACCATACCTCATATCTTGTTTTTCAAAGCATAAGTCAGAAAAAAACAGTTGACAATTCCTGCCATTCGCAGTGACTGCTTCTTAGTCAAAGTCCGATCAAGAGAATCAGCATCTGAAGCTTTGTTTATAAAAGATCCCTGTGCCACAAAATTAGTTTATCCTTGTGGTCACTATCCAGGACTCAGAACATTGTAAACAATGTTGGCAGCATAGAAAGAAGAAAAGCATAATTGAAGATTGCCCTTAGTATGAAAAGTGAAAAGATATTAAAGCAAACTTAGAAAAATAATAACATTTAGAATTAAAAATTAAAGTTGTCAGAGATAAAATGGTCGAAAATGATGCATTTTACTCTCAAAGGGAGGGTGGTGTAATGTACCAATATTGAAATTGGCACATATAATTTTATCTAAAAAAATTATTAAAATAATCTTTCGGAAAAGAAAAACGTAAAATTAAATTTTGAAGAGTTTATTACAGTTTGTTGTCGAAAAAGATAAGAGTCAAATAGTTTTCTATAATTAGTTTTGAAATATAATTTAAAAAGTTTAAAAATATAAATCACTTTTCATTCGAGTTTAAGTAAAAGAAAAGACATCTTAAAAAACTAAATAGTAAATTATAATAAATTATATATGTGCGTGCAAGTGTAAATAAATGTATGTGTGTTAGCATAATATTAAAAAATATAAATGAAAGTTAAAAAGAAATTATATTTGGAAAACACAGCGATGGCTATTAAGTTAAATAAAGATTTAAAAAAACCCACACCAGCAGTGGGCTACTAATTAATGATATAAAAACAACATGTTTTTATATGGCTACTACTAAGTAAACAATCTTCAAAAACACGTTGTCAAAGTAGTAGTTATTAGGGGAATTTCGACAACACCTATTGCCTGAGGATATTAAAACAAAAACAATTTGCATATATAAATAGCCAGATTTTTATCGGACATCAGTTTCAGCCTAGTTTCCAGTGAGTCTTGTTTCAGTTCAGATAACAGTGCAGTTTATATTGTATATCCAGAAACAGAAATGCAGTGTTGAGCAGCTTTTGGGAATATACACTTTACTTCAGCCCTTTAGTCCAACAAGATCATTAAAACCTGCCTGTGAAATAATGTCTGCATAACAACTCAGAAATCCTCTCTCAAATGTTCAACTGTCTCCAAGAATAAAACCAATGGATTAGTATCAAATCTCCTCAAGAAAGGTCAGATCTAATCAGTTAGATATACTCCATCAGAAGCAGCCAACAACAAGCAATATCCACATTCCAAAAATCCTAGGTAAAACATTTTATTATTCTCATTTATATATAGTAGCCACCGCTGTAATTCGTAAATCCTACAGAGACAAGTAATTTGAACTCTATTAAGCATGCATAAAATGAACTATTGATGTGCGTGTTTGTGAATGTGAAATAATTTATCGATGTCAAATATTATTTATGCTTTCATAAGATATATATCATAATGTGTTAATTTAAAATGTGCGTATGTTATATTAGTTAAAAAAAATTATAAAGAAGTTTAAAATTAGTAAATTAATGTTAGTTAATAAATTAAACTTTATTTGTCGGTCAATTCTTTTTATAAATTCCTTTTACAATTCTTTTATCAATTCTTTTAACCACTAATTATGTATAATCTATTAGTGATTACAAACAGCTGAGCTAGTCATGGATGCATAGGTGTTGAGTTAGTGGCCATTGTCCAAAGTGCGTTATTTATTCATCCTTGAATAGATAGCTGGCGCCCGTGTCTACATGAAACAAAAAAGTACTTTAAACTTGGGGTTGAACTCAACAGTTGAGAAGAAGTTATGTCCTAGAAATGTAATGCTAGTTATATACTTTATAGCTATCGTTTGGGCATACATACTCTCCGAGTATGTTCTTTCCTGCCTAAGAGACCGATGTTTTGAAGGACACATGTTCGAACCCGGTACAATATATATATGTATATTATTTTAAATCTATAAAAAATTATGAAAATGCATATATTACAAAACAAAGGAATGATGAATGTTAAAAGTAATTTTGAATGTTTAATATATCTTGTTTTATTTTTTTTGAATATGCTCAAAGATATTTATTTATAGTGGTGCCAAGCAATCATTTATTACATGAATACACATTTTTATTGTCTACATTTATTAAAGTGAAATATACCTACAGCAGAATTAGATTACTTTAAGTATTTATAAGAAATATCTTATTTTATCTTTATTTAAATTAGAGAAAAAAAAAGTTTTTTAATAAGTTAATTGATAATGAAATTTTTATACAGTTTTTGACATAAAAACACTTAAATTTTATACTGATATTTTTATAAGAGATATGTCTGTATGTAAATTCATCAAAACAGTGTGATGAAGGTTTACACATATTATTACTTTATTTCATGATATGTAATATACTTTTTTTTGTTATTTATAATTTTGTATATATTTTTTTTATTTTAACTTTAGAATTATATTTGTCACTTGTAGTTATAATTAATTGTATATTTATTTTGTCAATTTGTTTAATTAACTAGAATAAATTTGTTAATATTTTTTATAAAGAATCTTCTTGTCAAGTGTTATTTATTGATCTCTTCATTTCCACAACATCTGGTCCACAAAATTTAAATAAAACATAAAACATATCTGCATATAATAAGTGACTATAGTTATTTAAATTATTAATATTATTATTATTCAGTATAAGATAATTGAATTCTTCATCATTATAATATTATTTTCTAGTCATAATTAATTATTTAAATTGATGCCATATAAGCTAGGCATATTTTCATATTGCCACTTTATTAAGATTACACGGTATCCTTTAACATGCCACATAAAATAATTTGATGATGATGATTATTATTATTATTATTATTATTATTATTGTTGTTGTTGTTGTTGTTGTTGTTATTATAATTGTTATTGTTATTGTTATTGTTGTCATGGTTGTGGTTGCTGGTGTTGTCATTATTATATTTTATTTGATGATTAATTATTAAATATAGGATAGATTATTAATAGGATTAAGTGTAGGAGTATTATTATTATTATTATTATTATTATTATTATTATTATTATTGAGAAAGATAGTTAATTGTCATGCAAAATCCCTCATCATACTTGGCTTCAGGATTTTTGCAAATTAATTTATTGATTTTATATAAAGAACCTGAGATTGAATTTGAAGAACAGAAATTATAATTTATTTGACATTACAGTAAATTAGTTAATGTATTTCAAAGTCGCAGAAGTACTATAAATTATGTTATTGTATAAATTTAGAGGAATAGTGTTGTTAGGCCATTGAGAATATGTCTCATGGTGATGTTCTCAATGTTTAACAATTGTTATACTTTTTCTAAATGTCTCATGATTCATCATCATCATCATCATCAACCATTATCAATCCACTGCAGGATGAAGGTCTCTCCAAGTTTAATTCATCTTCTCCGATCTTTAGCTTCTCTTCTCCACAACACCCCTGCACATTTTCTTATTTCATCCATCCATCTCACATGTGGTCTCTTTCTGGGTCTTTTACAATCTCTTGGAATCCAGTTTAAAATTTCAATTGTCCATCTATTATCATCTCTTCTAGCAATATGTCCATCCCAACTCCATTTCAATCTTTTAATTTTTTCAATAAGATCAGTAACACCTGTTTGTTGTCTTACCCATACATTGCATTTTCGATCTCTTCTTGTTACCCCCAACATACATCTCTCCATACTCCTTTGAGTGGTCTGAAGTCTCTGTATTGCTCTTCTATTAAGTGTCCAAGTTTCAGATCCATAAGTAAGAACTGGTAAAACACATTTGCTAAAAACCATCCTTTTCAAACACATAGGCATTTTTCCTTTTAGTATCAAGTTATTTTTACCAAAAGCACTCCAACCAAGTTTAATTCTATGATTAATTTCCTCCATTATGTTTCCATCTGTATTAATAATCTGACCAAGGTATTTGTAACTGTTAACTTCTTCTAATTCTTCATAATCAATCTTTATTTTCATATTTTGAGCAAATCGATTAAACATTACTTTAGTCTTTTTAACATTTATCTTTAGTCCTACTTTTCTACTTTCATCTGCTAACTCCTGCAACATTTCCTGCAGCTCTGAAGCATTATTTGCAAAAACAACTACATCATCTGCGAAATTTAAATGACTTAAATACTCTCCATTTACTTTCACTCCTTTAATTTCCCATTTTAATCCACAAAATACTTCTTGCAGCACTGCTGTAAAGAGTTTTGGAGATATGGAGTCACCTTGTCTTACACCTTTCTCAATGTTGATTTTTCCAGTATCATTATGTAATCTAATTGTTGCTGTTGCATTTTTATAAATATTCTTTAAAATATGACAATATCCTGGATCTATACCTTGATGATCCAATGCTTTAATCACTGAAGAAATGTGTATAGAATCGAATGCCTTTTCATAATCTACAAATCCAAAACATAATGACAACTCATATTCGTTTGTCCTTTCTATGACTTCTCTCAATACCTGGATAAGATCTATTGTACTAAAACCACTTTTAAATCCAGCTTGTTCTCTTGGTTGGTGGAAATCCAAAGTTCTCTGTAGACGAGTTGTAATTATCTTGGTAAAAATTTTATATAAAACTGATAAAAGGCTGATAGGTCTGTAATTTTTAATATCTTCTTTATCACCTTTTTTAAATATTAATATTATTACTGCATTCTTCCAATCTTCTGGTACATCTTTATCATTTAGACATTTGGTATATAACTTTGCTAAAATTGTTTCTATTTCTTCACCTGCTTCTTTTAATATATCAATTATAATTCCATCATTTCCTGGAGCCTTTCCTTTCTTCTTACACTTAATTGCATGTCTCACTTCTTCATTTAAAATTCTGGGCAATTCGGAAGATGTAATAGATATAGGAGGTACTTGTTCTTTATTACTATATAATTCTTGATAAAAATCTTCTACCAATTTCATGATGTCATCTCTCTTTTTAGTAATAATTCCATCTTTTTTTGTTATTGCAGATATAAATTTCCTACCAATACCAAAATGTTGTTTAACATTTTTGAGACTTTTATTTTCTTCTACAGCTTTCCTTGCTATTTCACAGTTATACTTTCTTATATCATTTTCAACTCTTTTCCGTACCATTTTACAAAATTCGAGATATTCAATTCTTTTTAATACATCATTTTTGTATATCTTCATATTCCTTCTTTTCTTCATAAATTCTCTAGTCTCAGTAGAAATTTTATTAGTTAATTGCTGCTTTTTTCTACCAGCTATGTTTGTTGCAGTTTTTAAAAGTGTATCAGTTATTTTCATATTAATTTCATTCAAATCTGTATCATGTTCAAAATCTCCTAACACTTGAAACCTATTTGTAAGTTCTAATTTAAATTCATTAGAATGTTTCTGAAGATTAGGAATATCAACTGTAAATATTGTTTTTCTTAATAATTTTTGTCTTTCTAGTTTTACATTAACACGTAACTTACACCTTACTAATCGATGATCACTTCTTGTGTTAAATTTATTAAGAACATTACAATCTTGAAATATGTATTTTCTGTTAGTCAAAATATAATCCAATTCTGCTGTACCTTCATTTGGATGCTTCCATGTCCATTTCCTTTTAACATTTTTCTCAAAATATGAATTCATAATATAAATTTTTTCTTTTTCTGCAAACTCCACAAGTCTATGTCCTCTCTCATTTCTATTACCATAACCAAAATTACCTACAGCAATTTCATCTTTCATTTGTCTACCAATTCTAACATTAAAGTCTCCCATAACAATATAAAAATGTTGATTACTCCGATCAAAAGCCTTTTGTACATCCATATAAAAATCTTCTACTACTTCATCACTATGAGAACTTGTTGGGGCATAAACCTGAATAATCTGCACTTGGTATCTGCTATTAAGTTGTACAACTAATCTTGCCACTCTGTCCGATACACCATCAATCTCCACAATATTGTTCTTCCACTTTTTATTTATAATGAATCCTACTCCACTTGTATTTCCAATATGTGTGCCTTTATAATAGAGTATATGTCCACTTTTTAAATCAATTGTTTCTTCTCCTTTTCTTCTAACTTCACAAAGTCCAATAATGTCCCATTTAATATATGACAGTTCTTCTTCTAATTCTTGCAATCTTCCTTCACTTGAAAGTGATCTGCAGTTGTAAGTACCTAAATAAAAAGTCGTCATCAAATGGCAGCCTGGGTCTGCAACCAGGAGATTCTTAGCACCCTCCGCCTTCGGCCACCAACTGCTGCCTTGGTTGGTGACTTTACAGCCTCCTGGGAATAAGGGCCATGTTTTATTTTTGTCTGTCATAATTGTATATATGTATTGGAAAAATATTTATCATCTGCCTTATCAGGCACTGAGAAGAAAGACCATGGTGTTTCTTGATCTTAAACTCAGAGGTAAAAAGCCAATAAACTCACCACTCTGGCTAATGCATGTTGGTGAGCAGCCCATCCATGTTCATATACTATATGAATAATCACATAGTAATAACAGCTGCAACGACAACAACGTATGGAGTGGACATTAGGAATTTGCCCTGCTCGGATCCTTTAAGGCCTCCAAGAGGAATCAAAGGGTCTCCTTTTAGTTAATAGCAAACTCCTTTCTGCAGCCGTCTCATGATTATTATGAATTATTTATTTATTCAATTGAATCATATATTGTTAATTATTAAATTTTGAGCTTGTCTAATGATATAAAGTTATATTGAGAATATGTTAGTATTTATTTCTTATTTTATTAAGTGAGACATTAATAAATACAATTATTTCTTGAATGTCAGTTGGCAAGGATACTATATATATATTATAACGGTCCAATGAGAAAGGAGTCTTATCATATCTGCACTACAGGGTGCCACTAGGTTATTAAAACCTAGAAAATTTATATAGTAGGCAGATAAGTAAGTTAAGATTCACATTTTACATGTTTTATTCAGACTGTCAGCCCATGCCACTAGCTCAGTGAAACGCAGAGATTTATAAAATATAAATTCTTATTCAAAAATATTTTCAATATTAAAATAAAAAATAAAAGAAGTCACTACCAGTAATTAACACACAAACATTTTTTATGCACATATAGATAAAATTGGGGAATAAAATTTATTATTTTATGTTGGTTATTAATTTTTAAATTTAAATTTTTAGTTTGAACAATCCACACAGATTTGTATAATAATATTTTTAAGAGTGTTGAGTATGAATAAACTACATAGATTGCATTTGAAAAGAAAATGTTCTACCCCTGATTTAATCTTAGGCCAAAAGTTCACAGCCAAGCCAACGTCAATCCATCTGATATATCGATGTATTCAATGCAGTTTGAATATGACAGCACAAATACCATATTGCCAGGAATGTACATCTGAACAGCATGGTTCAAAGACATGAACTCTTGTCCATACAAGAATACTACATCTGTCTGACAAGAAAAGCAATAAAAAAAAACTCCATAGGAAGGGACTGTGTTTTCCGTCTAACTATCTCATTCCATAGGCAAAAAGGGGATGTGCAGCATATAAGGCGATTCTGCACGTAACAAATCTCCTACTACATGTACTAATTACACCAATACATCCAATCCATTGACCCAGTCTAACTATGCAACAAATAACCTAAGATTAACCCTCCCTTAATTAATTAATATAGCTTTACAAATCTATATTGCCATTCATGTCTGATTTAAATTTAACATTTATATAATTTCGCACAGATGAATTTTATAAAAGTTTGTTTTTTAATGTTGAGTATAGATTGGCTACATAGATTACATGGTTAAAAAACATTTCAAAATAAAGATAAATGATCAAAATATAAAGTCATTGATGGAATTGCAGAGGGAAATTTACAAGTAATCCAATGGCATTCATCATAAAATGGCGCATTGACACCAGTAACTTAAAAGACATCTGGATAAATACATTTTAGATACTCAATGTAAGGTATCATTATTTAATGAATGTCTATATATTTTAATCAAATATGAAAATAAAAACATAATTAAACATTAACGAATCTATGAAGCATCTATACCCAACTTAAATTTAATGCATTTAAATAATTTATACAATAAATACTAATAATAATAAAAAAAATGGAAATTATTTTTAGCAAACTCAAATGTACAAAAATTAAACATTAATAATTAATTTGAAAACTTAAAAGTCAGATAAAAGTTCATTTTAAAATTTAGGTTAGCTGAATATTAAAAGCTTGTCAAATCTTAATGAAAGTTTTTAATTATTTTTAAATTTTACAGTTCATGTCTTACAGTAGAAGAATCCCATTTCCTGGTGCCAATTCCCATGATGTCTATTTGAAGACCAGTCTGTTGTTCTGGAGGTGGCCTTAGCTGGTTCAATCCTGGTACTATTTGATTGCAGAACCCATATGATTTGAGGTCTGCAATAGTACCATTCATAATTCATCAGTCATTTTATTTGAAATAAAAGAGAGAGAGATAAGTGCATCTTATTATGTCCCTCAAAAAAAAAATCAAGATGGAACTGTCCTTAATTGCAATATTTTTTTCTTTTATACCGATCTTCAGGATTCACTGAACAATGGTTTCCTGTTCCAAATTTTCATTATGGTCTGAGCCTTCATTGCTGCTTCTATTGCACATCTAATTTATTTTTGTACTCTTATCTATATTTCATCTGACCTTTTTTATATAAGAGCCCCAAGGGTTAGTTTGCTTTTCATTTCATTTATAAAACAATCATTTCCATTTACTAAAATATTTTATCATTTAGATCTTGTACTTTTTTATAAAAAAAGTACGTATTTTTTTAAAAAAAGAAATACTTTTAAAGTTTTGCATCTGTGCAAATATATATATATATATACATACATTGAACAACTCTTTAATTTAGCTTTTAGTTTTTTATTTACGAACTTAAAAATTTTTTTATTCTAATTTTAAATTAATGTAACAGCATATACCATTATAATATATATATATATATAAATCAGTCATATGTCACATGACCAATATAGCTTGTATTACTAATATGTAATATATAAAGAGCCTGCTAATAGCTCTAAACAAGCTTATTTATTTTATTTTTTATGATAAATGCTACAAGAGAAAATACCTGAAGCCTTTATCTATGATGGTCCCTATTCCCAGACCAGTTTCAAGCTATGCCTCTCATCAGTGAGGAGCTAAGTCATTAGATTCAAAATACTAACTCAAGACAAGCATTTATCTAATTCTTGAAACTGGTCTGGTGATGGGGACCATTATAGATAAAGGCTTCAGATATTTGCATGAAATTCCATGTAATAAAAATGTAATAGCTAAAGTGTTGATGTTTCAGTACAATAAGAATTACTTTCTTCTGAGCTTTTCTTTCTGAAATTATAACAATGCATGTGGTGAGATTTTAAATCATTATTTTTTTACTTTTATTTTCTTCTATATTATAGTAATGAGTTACAACTTGACACACCATCCAATTATTTAGGATACTCTGCCAATTGGAGCCACATAAACATATTTGCTTAACCAATAAATTGCCAAGCAATTTATCATATTAACATTTTTCCTTTCCAACATATACATTTACATAAACAGCTTTTTATTTTTAAAGAAATAATAAAAAACCATTAAACCAACAGATAGGTATACTAACACTGGAATAAAACATGTATTATATATCACTAACTGGGGAAAACTATACCAAAAACTTGCACATAAACCTCAGAAAACAATGACTGAATTAAAATCTAATCACATAGCAACCAGCTGTAGAAATGAAATTTAAAATGTTCACAAATTATTGTATTAATACCAATTATATATATTATATCTGCTCAACAATGGAAAATGACAAGGTTGATATATTTAAAAAAACCACATGCGATCTACAAAGTGTTATTAATTCTTATATTGTCTTTTGCCTCCAAAGATAGAACAATTTTTTTTCTGCTTTAAAAAAAATTCGATTACAAAGATGGATATATATGTTCGAATTTAAATATATATTTTTTAAATATTATTCAAAATGATCAAAAGCTGAACTTGTAAAGCAACCATATGAATTGGAAGGAATAATTTAAAAGAGAAGATTCAATTATTTGCTAATTAGGCAATTTTAGTTGAATTCACATAATTACAATAATATATAATAATTAACTGTTTTGTTATATAGAAATATCACCACTAAAGTCTTGAGAAATAAATAAATCAATAGATATATAATATAATCTTTATACCATGGTTGTTTGCTGAACAGTTTATATCATAGGGAATACTATGTCATCAATAAGGCCATGAAAGCTTAAAGATTTTACCTTACCATTTAAAAAAAAAATCTAAAGAACATCTTTTACCTTGAATAAAATGTCTAACAAAATCCAAGACAAATTACTGCTTTTTGATCCAGACAAGAAATGTCCACTCTTTGCAGGAGCAGTATTTTATCTTCATTCATAGGAACTTATTTGGCAAATAAACAGTTTCTAGTAGACTCATCGAACTGTAATTAATATAATGGGATAAAAATAGTGATTTTTGTTTTATTATTTTTTATTTTTTTCCTATTGTAAATTTTCTGTATATTTTTGTTTTCTACAATTGGAAGCCAATGTGTTATAATTTTAGGGAAATTTATTATGAGAGTAAGAAGGGGGAAAAATTAGATTTAACTATTTTTTTTAATTATCTTCATTAGTATGAAATAAAAAAATTATACTAGTTTTGACCTCCCCATCCGACTAACTTTTGACAATATAAAGGGAAATAAGAGGTAAGAGATTTTAATATTATCTCACTTTAAGCAATACACTAGATAATGATAAAGTTTATATTAATTTATTTATTATTAATTAAGCTTACTTCTATATTGCTTTTGTATAGATGATTTATAACCACTGATCTATCTGGACAACAAATATTTTTTATGTTTGTATATATATATATTGTGACAGTCAGTTTTAAATGACTGCCACAAAGTTGACTGCAAGCATTATTTGCAGACAAACAAATGTACGTATTATAATAAAAGGAGTGGTCTGTGCAGGTATATTTCTCTGTTGCTTACACACACACTATATTTAAAATAAATAGGATGAATGATGATAATACGCCTATAAATAAACAAATGTGGACATCACATATAAATATTATTTTGCTGTTAATAAATGCTATATGTTTTTTATTTATGATATGAATAAATATGGCAGAGGGTTAAAGAAATTCTTATGGGAAACTGAAATGTATTTGCAAATAACCCAACAGTAAACATATTTTATTTTGATTTGATTTTATTTTAGATTCTCAAATGTTGTATTTTTTTTTCTGTTGCTTGTTGAATATTCTTTTTGGAAAACTCAAAAACAATTTTTATGTGACAACAAGTATACAGTTTTATAATTTTTTTTTTTTTTACAACTTAATGTTCATGACCGCAGGCAAGCCAATGACCTCTTTCTTTTATCGTATAATGTTTTTGGAAAACAAGTGTAGAAATTGTATCAGTGGTTATTCAGCTTGACACCTATTCAAAATTATTTAATTAGATAAATGTAATTTTACTGTATTGTTTAAAGAAATCAAGGGATTGGAATTTAAATGGTCTGTGAAATTCTGAAATTAATTAAAAGATAGCTAAAATTAAATCCATTGTTTGGACTTGTTTAATTAAAAACAGAAATGTAAAAGCAATAACTTGTGGAGGGGATGAGAGAATACACCCTGTAATGGGGGGGATATATAAAGGCTGGTCAGGTGAAATTTAATTAGTTAGCTGGGTTACATTGGTTGATACTCGCACGGGCACTCTTACCCATTAGCAGTATAGTTTTTGGAGTGTACTGACGGAAAAAAGAAAAAAGAATTATGAGTGTAAAAACTATTTATTCGGAATGCTGAACGTATTTTAAAAGGCACAGACCAAGAAATATGATATTCATTGACTGAAAAAGAAAATACAATTGAAATTTAAGCTAATGTTTTATATCGTGAAGAAAATGGAATCAAGATTTATTCGTGATACCGCAATGGATATGGAGTAGAAACCAAGTTTACATTCGCACAGCTCGGAGTCCTACATGGCCATCCAGTGATGTGACTTTCCATTTCTGAAAGTGTAGCTGCTATGGACAATTTGCCAACCTCCATACAGGCCCTGTGAAGTAATCACCTGCACAGCAGATATATATCGCCCTCAAAATCATAGCCCGTTGAAGAACAAAGACTTTGGGAAGTATTATTTATGTTTATATATATATATATATATTTTTATGTCTTATTATGAGTAATTCGTCATTTGACTTCAATTGCTATTATTAAATGAGCCAATGAATTGCGTAATTCAGTCATAAATATTTTGTTTGTAATTTTAACGTAAAGCTTCATGTAATTCATTGGAGTATCTAAATAAATTATAAAAAAATCGATAAAGTAAATATGAAATATTCCAAAATAGTTAAATAGAAATAAGTGGGTGGTTTGGTCATTGGATGTATGTGTTTCGCTTTGAAATAATAGAAAATTTATTATTGTTATATAAGGAATAAAAGTATGTAAGACAGCATTCCAAATAATTATTATTGTCCGCTACGGGCAGGACTCATATTATGGAACTTTTAAAATTAAAATTGTAGTTTAGCACGAGTTTGTTCCCTGAGTAAATTTATTCCATCCACTAAGTGCAGGATTGTTTTCATAAGGAATAAAAGTATGTACGAAAGTGTTCCAAATAATTATTATTGTCCGCCACATGCAGGACTCAGATATTGGAACACTTAAGATTCTACTATCATTAACTCGTGGCTAACTCATTTTTTTTAGTATTATAAAACATGTACATACCATGGCCAATACACATTGTTTTATAAGAAATTTTGTTTTGAATTTAAAGTGTAAGCAGGGGAGAATTTCAGACCATTCCTTTCCCATTCATGAAACTTTAAAATTAATTATACACTTGAATTGTAATTACTATCGTTTATGTGTGTGTTTATTATTTTGTAAATATTTATATAATCATAGAGGGCTTAATAAATTTAATACCCAATTTTAAAGTACGGAGTTGTGCTGTGTAGTTGATAATGATATTAGTGTTTGACCTTTTCTGTTAATGAAGCAACAAACCACCATCCCGAGATCATGAGTTGATTGAGCTAGTCAGGGATTAAACTTACCGGGATCGGGAATCATTCGTTAGGCATTCACTTTCTATTGATTTTTTATAAGAGATTATAGCTCTTTATTTGTTATTTGATCATATCCCTTAGGCAGGGGAGCAACCTCTTTCTTAAGGTGGCATGTAAAGGTTGCAGTAAATGAACCTTTCAAAGGTATGATTATAGTAATGTATATTTTGGATGCCTTTGAATATTTCTTAATTGCTGCTCAATCTCAGAAAATGCATGTCATGTTCAATGTGGTATAGAGAGAGCCAGTGACCATTACAGAAAAATGGCGTCCAACGTGTTATTGGGCACGATACAATTCGTATGCACATAAGTTAATAGTGGAGGTCACAGCCATGTTATATAAATAATAAATGGAATAGAAAAATTATTAGTATTTTCTTAATAGGAGAGGTTTGGGCAGATAGCAAGCTACATTGAGAATAAAAAAAAAGGGAAAGTAATAAATAAACATATACTAGCTATATATAGATGGCAAACAAATTAGGGTGAGCTAGGTGCGAATGTACAGAGATTTAATAAAAAAGAAATAAATCAATAGAATACTTTGCTAGCGTTGAGTTTTAATAACAAATAAGTAAACAAAATACATAAATAAATAAAATACTTTGTTAACATTTAATAAATAAAATACTTTGTTAACATTTAGATATAGTAAAGAATGAAATAGATAACTAGAATACTTTGTTATAAATACACAGAATACCTTGATAGCGTCTAGATATTGTAAAGAAAGAATGGTTTACTGAAAGAACTAATAAATAGTATTTATTCATGTGGACCAGATCATTTACAAAAAAAAAAAAATGGATGAGCAAAAATTAGATAAAAAGGATGAAGAAAGTGGAGATATAGAGCAGGAAAGCAATGTAGAAACAGAAGGCAATGAGCAAAATAGAATAGAATCTGAAATGGAAAAAAACTTAATAAATATAATGGTGGACTTTATGAAAGAAATGAGAAAAGAAATAGCCAAGATAACACCCCAAATAGAAGATCTAAGAAAAGATATGGAAAAACGAATGGAAGACTTGTCCCAGGGGATATGCAGTGTGGAGGAGGAAACGGTACAAAAATTGGAATCAAGAGTCCAAAATAAGGAAGCGATAGCACAGGGCAGCAATGACAAACATGAACAGGAGGCTAATAATGAAACATTTTATACTCATGCGACAGAAGGTGATATAGATAGTAAAGGAGGAAATGATAATTTGAAGATAGTACTGAGGGAAAACGAACAGAAAGTAAGAGAGGGTGAAAATAGTCAGCAGCAAGGTAGAAATAAAATAGAAAAAAATAATGCAGATACAGTTGCAGGGAAGTCAGTAGAAAGAGATAGCACCTATACTAATTTACCAAATATAAACCAATTTCTAAAGATAGGAGTGTTCGAAGGGCAGACAAGTGAGGCTTCGATAGAACATCTTAATAGTTTAGAAAAGTATTTTAGAATAAATAGGATGGATGATGCTAGCCAGTTAATAATATCATACAGCCATCTCCAAGGGGATGCTCGTGCATGGTGGGAATCACTGTTTCACCACCCAAACATGTACGAAGAATATAAAAAGGCTTTGCTGCGAAACTTTTGGAGTGACGAAAGACAAGAGATGGTATTATACCAAATAATGCAAGAAAAATATAAAATGGGTGGAGGTGAGAGTTACTCAAAGTTCTTCAGAAGACAAGTGGCCAAGCTCCGGACTTTAGAAGCCTGCCATATATCTGAGGGCCAGATCGTCAGAATAATACGGCACAATTTACCGTTCCGTATCGAACAAATGCTTTTAATGGCAAATATTAACTCAATAGAACAGCTAGCAGATTTACTAAATAGAATCGATACAACCCAACAAAACAAACCTATGGATAAGGCTAGAGAAAACATGGGTATAAACTCTATAAACTGGCATGGTAATGTCCAAAGACAAGCGTATTGGCATAGAAAGGCTAGGCATAGGAGTAGAAATCCCAAAACATATGTTAAGCGTACAGAAAGCAACGGTGATGACAATGGACATAAATACGGAAAAGGAAAGGGATACAGATCTCCATCACCTTGACCAGGACCAAGTAAAAATTAGGATATCAATGTAGACAATCATTGAACATTACGATTAATAGATTTGTATGTATATATTCTTTAAGATTTTGATTTTCGTTTTCTAATGACACAACTGTATATATATAGTTAAGTATAAACTAATATTTTTTTTGCTACATATATAATAAACTAGTATATTCATTAGTATTAGATATAAATTAGTATATCCCTTAAGATTTTTATTTTCATTATTAATAACACAATCGTATATAGTCAAACTAATATTTCTTTTTAAATTGTACTGAACCAGTATATTCATCAATAATATTAAATATAAGTGAAAGTAATTTAATATAGACTTTAAATGGGAAACCCATTTAGAAGTCTCATTAAGGGAGGGGGGTATTGTGACAGTCAGTTTTAAATGACTGCCACAAAGTTGACTGCAAGCATTATTTGCAGTCCAAACAAATGTACGTATTATAATAAAAGGAGTGGTCTGTGCAGGTATATTTCTCTGTTGCTTACACACACACTATATTTAAAATAAGTAGGATGAATGGTGATAATACACCTATAAATAAACAAATGCGGACACCACATATAAATATGTATTTTGCTGTTAATAAATGCTATATGTTTTTTATTTATGATATGAATAAATATGGCAGAGGGTTAAAGAAATTCTTATGGGAAACTGAAATGTATTTCCAAATAACCCAACAGTAAACATATTTTATTTTATTTTAGATTCTCAAATGTTGTATTTTTTTTTCTGTTGCTTGTTGAATATTCTTTTTGGAAAACTCAAAAACAATTTTTATGTGACAACAAGTATACAGTTTTATAATTTTTTTTTTTACAACTTAATGTTCATGACTGCAGGCAAGCCAATGACCTCTTTCTTTTATCGTATAATGTTTTTGGAAAACAAGTGTAGAAATTGTATCAGTGGTTATTCAGCTTGACACCTATTCAAAATTATTTAATTAGATAAATGTAATTTTACTTTATTGTTTAAAGAAATCAAGGGATTGGAATTTAAATGGTCTGTGAAATTCTGAAATTAATTAAAAGATAGCTAAAATTAAATCCATTGTTTGGACTTGTTTAATTAAAAACAGAAATGTAAAAGCAATAACTTGTGGAGGGGATGTGAGAATACACCCTGTAATGGGGGGGGATATATAAAGGCTGGTCAGGTGAAATTTAATTAGTTAGCTGGGTTACATTGGTTGATACTCGCGCGGGCACTCTTACCTGTTAGCAGTATAGTTTTCGGAGTGTACTGACGCAAAAAAGAAAAAAGAATTATGAGTGTAAAAACTATTTATTTGGAATGCTGAATGTATTTTAAAAGGCACAGACCAAGAAATATGATATTCATTGACTGAAAAAGAAAATACAATTGAAATTTAAGCTAATGTTTTATATCGTGAAGAAAATGGAATCAAGATTTATTCATGATACCGCAATGGATATGGAGTAGAAACCAAGTTCGGTACATTCGCACAGCTCAAAGTCCTACATGGCCATCCAGTGATGTCACTTTCCATTTCTGAAAGTGTAGCTGCTATGGACAATTTGCCAACCTCCATACAGGCCCTGTGAAGTAATCACCTGCACAGCAGATATATATCGCCCTCAAAATCATAGCCCGGAGAAGAACAAAGACTTTGGGAAGTATTATTTATGTTTATATATATATATATATTATGTCTTATTATGAGTAATTTGTCATTTGACTTAAATTGCTATTATTAAATGAGCCAATGAATTGCGTAATTCAGTCATAAATATTTTGTTTGTAATTTTAACGTAAAGCTTCATGTAATTCATTGGAGTATCTAAATAAATTATAAAAGAATCGATAAAGTAAATATGAAATATTCCAAAATAGTTAAATAGAAATAAGTGGGTGGTTTGGTCATTGGATGTATGTGTTTCGCTTTGAAATAATAGAAAATTTATTATTGTTATATAAGGAATAAAAGTATGTAAGACAGCGTTCCAAATAATTATTATTGTCTGCTATGGGCAGGACTCATATTATGGAACTTTTAGGATTAAAATTGTAGTTTAGCATGAGTTTGTTCCCCGAGTAAATTTATTCCATCCGCTAAGTACAGGATTGTTTTCATAAGGAATAAAAGTGTGTACAAAAGTGTTCCAAATAATTATTATTGTCCACCACATGCAGGACTCAGATTTTGGAACACTTAAGACTCTACTATCATTAACTCATGGCTAACTCATTTTTTTTAGTATTATGAAACACGTACATACCATGGCCAATACACATTGTTTTATAAAATATTTTGTTTTGAGTTTAAAGTGTAAGCAGGGGAGAATTTCAGACCATTCCTTTCCCATTCATGAAACTTTAAAATTTATTATACACTTGAATTTTAATTACTATCATTTATGTGTGTGTTTATTATTTTGTAAATATTTATATAATCATAGAGGGCTTAATAAATTTAATATCCAATTTTAAAGTACGGAGTTGTGCTGTGTAGTTGATAATGATATTAGTGTTTGACCTTTTCTGTTAACAAAGCAACAAACCACCATCCTGAGATCATGAGTTGATTGAGTTAGTCAGGGATTAAACTTACCAGGATTGGGAATCATTCATTAGGCATTCACTTTCTATTGATTTTCTATAAGAGATTATAGCTCTTTATTTGTTATGTGATCATATCCCTTAGGCAGGGGAGCAATCTCTTTCTTAAGGTGGCGCGTAAAGGTTGCAGTAAACGAACCTTTCAAAGGTATGATTATAATAATGTATATTTTGGATGCCTTTGAATATTTCTTAATTGCTGCTCGATCTCAGAAAACTCATGTCATGCTCAATGCCGTATAGAGAGAGGCAGCGACCATTACAATATATATATTTAAAATTAGCCAGATAGAATCGCGATCACAAAATATATATATATATAATAATGTTACATATTCATTGTTGTAAATAATTGGTCAACTGCATAAATTCCTACCATTGAGTTGAGAGTAAGGACTTTATTTTTATTAACATCATTATTAGCTGTCAATATGGTAGAAATTCATCCTTGACAAAAACATGTGTCAGATTGAATTGTTATTCGTATTTTATATTTTTGCTAATCAATAAATGTTAATAGAATTCAATATTTTAACTTGGTCTCAAAGCTCATCATTATTTCCATATCCCTCATCTGCTTTATAGCTCTTCATTATTCACATATCCATTATAAAAATTCTGTTATTTTGTTTAACACCTCTCAATATTATTATTATTATTATTATTATTATTATTATTATTATTATTATTATTATTATTATTATTATTATTATTATTATTATTATTATTATTATTATTATTATTATTATTATTATTATTATTATTATTATTATTATTATTATTATTATTATTATTATTATTATTATTATTATTATTATTATTATTATTATTATTATTATTATTATTATTATTATTATTATTATTATTATTATAGAGGAAATACATATACATATTTATTTCAATTATTATAACTTTAATACATATATACTTATAATGCACATACATATTTCTTATATATCTTATGGTTTTGGATATGCTTAATTGATTTTTGGTAATTAATTATCACCTATATAAAGGTGCAGTAACTGCTATTAGTGTGATATCCTTCTTTGATAAGAGAGTCCAAGCAATTACTGCCTGAGTTCGAACACTGTGGTATAATGTGGCTAGAAAGGGGTGAGAATTAGATGAACTGACCCAAATTGTATCTAGGTTAATAAAAATAGGTAGAGATAGTCTATTAGAAGTAGATACTAGTCTATTAGAAGTAGATACAATCATAGGTTAGGTATTTCATCACATAATCACTTGCATCCTATGAAAAAAGCCTGTCTGACCATAGTAAGATGTGCTTCACCTATCTCCTGCAGAATCCACCAGCCCGTTACAATATATATATATATAATAATCCCAGTGCGTAATGCTATACTGAAATAAATGTATCTAAATATTAAGCATAAATCACCCCACATGGTTAAGAAATCCAGTACTGCCCTCTGTGAATTAATATATAAAATACATTAGAGTTCGTATTTTAAAATAGCCAGGTCAAAAGGATATATATATATCACCTATCCAGTGTTCAGTTAATATAAAGTACAATACAATTTTCCTTTTTATTTATCGTGTCAATACTAAAAACTTAACAATAATAGATATATTTTTTACATTAAATGCTTTTCTTGACTGTGCACGAAATAAAAATAAAATACTTGTTTCTTCAACCACATTTGATGTTTTTAGATTTAACTTAAAATAAAAGCATGACGAGTCCAGAAATTAATTAACTTCAATCCCTATTTTTATTGCAAGGTATTGATTTAATTGATTTATGGATTCCCCATACTTTTATTTGAAGTTAAATTTAAAATTTTTAATTGTGGTTGAAGAAATGATTTTTTTTTTCAGTGAACAGTGAATAAAAACATTTAATATAAAAATTTATCTCTAATTATTAATAATGTAGAGAATATTAGCTGTGTATGTTTATTAAAATAAAATAAAAATTTAGATACCGCACTGTTGATACTAAACTAAATGTTTAGAGATAGAATGTGTGGGGTAAGTTCATATATATATATATATATAGTTATGATTTGAATATGATGAAACAATCAATTTAATAGACAACTATATATGTAAATCGTAAATTTATTTCCATCAATCGACTTTCCATCTAAATTGAACCTTATCAAGATGTTACAAAAATACAAATATAAAAAATGGTTTAAAAAAAATTCCATCCTGTGATACATATATATATATAAATATATATATATATTGTTTTTAGCTATGATGGTAGGAGGTTTTTCTCGATGTAGTAATGAAGAGGGGCAGACGATTGCAAATGAGGTAAGCAGAGATAATTAATTAATATTGTATTTCCATATATATGAAAATATATCATAATATTTAATATTTGTATCAGTATGAATGTATAAACAATATCATTTTTAAAGGACACCCCCCATATATATATATATATATATATATATATATATATATATATATATATATATATATCATCAACCATTATCAATCCACTGCAGGATGAAGGTCTCTCCAAGTTTAATCCATCTTCTCCGATCTTTAGCTTCTCTTCTCCACAACACCCTTGCACATTTTCTTATTTCATCCATCCATCTCACATGTGGTCTCTTTCTGGGTCTTTTACAATCTCTTGGAATCCAGTTTAAAATTTCAATTGTCCATCTATTATCATCTCTTCTAGCAATATGTCCAGCCCAACTCCATTTCAATCTTTTAATTTTTTCAATAAGGTCAGTAACACCTGTTTGTTGTCTTACCCATACATTGCGTTTCGATCTCTTCTTGTTACTCCCAACATACATCTCTCCATACTCCTTTGAGTGGTCTGAAGTCTCTGTATTGCTCTTCTATTAAGTGTCCAAGTCTCAGATCCATAAGTAAGAACTGGTAAAACACATTTGTTAAAAAACATCCTTTTCAAACACATAGGCATATTTCCTTTTAGTATCAAGTTATGTCTACCAAAAGCACTCCAACCAAGTTTAATTCTATGATTAATTTCCTCCATTGTGTTTTCATCTGTATTAATAATCTGACCAAAGTATTTGTAACTGTTAACTTTTTCTAATTCTTCATAATCGATCTTTATTTTCATATTTTGAGCAAATCGATTAAACATTACTTTAGTCTTTTTAACATTTATCTTTAGTCCTACTTTTCTACTTTCATCCGCTAACTCCTGCAACATTTCCTGCAGCTCTGAAGCATTATATATATATATATATATATATATATATATATATATATATTTCACAATGATGGCATTACAAAACCATTATGTTGTCTTTCTGATATACTATTCTTTAAAATTAAATATATTCAATTTATAGACAACTAAATACTTAAAATATATAAATAATAAATTTATTAATATCTAATCGATTTTCGTTCAAAATATGAACCTTATCAAGATATTACAACAATTGAAAAAAATTTTTCACGTGATTTACATATCATATATAGGTCAAACTTAACAATAAAGATGTTTTTAAATTTTCCAATTTTTATTTAATGACCATTTTCCACCTAACTTAACCGACCCTTGTACTAAATTTATACATTTCTCTTTATTTTCATGTATATGAAACATTGTATATACATGAAAATAAAGAGAAATGTATAAATTTAGTACAAGGGTCGGTTAAGTTAGGTGGAAAATGGTCATTAAATAAAAATTGGAAAATTTAAAAACATCTTTATTGTTAAGTTTGACCTATATATGATATGTAAATCACGTGAAAAATTTTTTTCAATTGTTGTAATATCTTGATAAGGTTCATATTTTGAACGAAAATCGATTAGATATTAATAAATTTATTATTTATATATTTTAAGTATTTAGTTGTCTATAAATTGAATATATTTAATTTTAAAGAATATGTATATAAATTGAATATATTTAATTTTAAAGAATATATATATATATATAAAACAAATCAAAATTATTTGTTTACAACTGCTTTTAATATTTCAACTTGATGACTGGTTTTCATAAAAAATACCATTAAATGGTTTCCTTCAATTAAAAATCATTAGCATATCAAAAAAGTGAAAATTTTATAATTAATTGTATATTACAAATGCATAAATTATGTCTACTCTATGTATTAAAGAAAATCATAAGTATTTTTATTACACAACAAAAGGTGGTTTCAATGTAGAGGCAATTACTAAGTATTAGCTATGGATTAACAAGATAAAAATACATGGCCGTATCTTAACTTAGAAAATTGGATAAATTGATATGATATAGTATTATACTATTGAGAATAATACTATCCCTAAATGTCTAAGACTGAAAATTGACCCTAACATAGATCAGCATCTAACAGGAAAGATGGCTAAATAAAATAATCCATTAAACAAACATCCTTCTCACAAATGCATATCCTTAAAGAATCTTTTTTGGTTAAGCATAATATAATTATTAAGAAATTAAAGGTTTTTTACAATTTAATGAAAGCAGGTGAACAAAAGCTATTACAAAAAGGTATCAATTAAAAAAATAATATTGTCATAAAAAATTCCATATAACTGATTCATTGGTTTTAAATGCAGAATTCCCTAAAATGTCAGAATGGATTTTTAAACGATATTAACCATTCTGAACCTGATAAACTTTTTGAAAAATTATATATGTCAAATGTATTTACATTTAGTAAGATATGAACAATTAATGTTTGGATACTGGTATTATCCAACCCTTCAAGCCATATTTAAATGCATTAAGTAGTGTTGCAGGTCTATGGATTAAATTTTTTAAATTATCTAATGGCAATGAAATATTGAGAATTCATATGATAATCAACTATTCCATGTATAATGACAATGTAATAATATCAACATATTTATTGATTAAGTTACAAAGAAATATAACAATATTATTAATTTATCTAATATAATACTTAGTAATGCAGAATCTTTATCACTAAATAAAGATTTACTTTTGCCCAATACTCCTGTCATATTATCATAGGAATAATTATAAATACATTATGACATAAGATAATTTTAATAGATGGTTTAGATTAAAAGACATTAATGGAAATAACCCATGCAATACCATTAATAAAATGGGTTCAGATTGGATATTTCTACATCAAAGAAAAATTTTATTTAGTACATACATTACATTGAAAAAGTATATCATTATTACATTTAAAGAAAATAAGAAATCTATAAGAAATTTACTATTATATGAAAATGAAAGGACATGATTTTAAAAATAGCTTATAACGGAAAAATGATAGTAATTAGGAATAAACATGATTACATAGAGCTTTGCTTTTTTTTTAAATAACAAAAAAATATATGAACCCATAAAACAAAATACTATAAATAACTATTTCAAAAACATATTTGCATTCTGAAAGATATACAAACAAGAGGCCTCTTTCTCTCTCTCTCTCTCTCTCTCTCTCTCTCTCTCTCTCTCTCTATCTATCTATCTATCTATCTATCTATCTATCTATCTATCTATCTATCTATCTATCTATCTATCTATCTATCTATCTATCTATCTATCTATCTACCTACCTACCTACCTACCTACCTACCTACCTACCTACCTACCTACCTACCTACCTACCTACCTACCTATCTATCTATCTATCTATCTATCTATCTATTTATCTATCTATCTATCTATCTATCTATCTATCTATATATATATATATATATATATATGATCAGTCTAACTGAAAATAAAAATATAAAAGAGCCTGGGAAAGTCAATCAGATTGGATTTTAAATATTGAAACTGAGGAAAAGACAAGCTTTAAATTCTGCAAGATATCAATTTGAAATCATTTTTTATATAATTTTTTTTGAAGATTAATATGAATGAAATGGCAGGTCAAAAATCTATATATGTTTTATCTTGGGCTTGCTGACCCACCTTACAGCCGACTCATCATATAAGAAAAAAAAGTCTAAATTAAAAGTATTCTACACCTTATGATTAATTGAAGTGACTGACTGCTCATTCATATTTTAAGTAGAAAAAAACATTCACCTGCATTTCAAGGCTGAATGAAAATAAATAATCTGTTGATAAGTATTAAATCATGCAAGTTCAGATTCCAGTGACTGAGTTTAAACCTCAGAAAAATTAGAAATATGAGAACAATAGATATCCTCCACCTATTAGAAGAATTGTGCTGAACAAGAAAAGAAGAAACAATTCCCATGCCAAATATTCTTACTGAAGCAAATAACTTCATCATCATCATCACCATGAAAGAATTACAAGCCTCAAGTCAAGCGAAGAAAGACGGTTCCAGTGAACCATGGAAATTGATCATATACCCATGGTACATACTGGTATGTGTTTGCTGCAAAATGTAGAGACATTTAACAAGCTGAGTTTGAACTCTTGGAAGCCTCAACAAAAATAAAAAGGACTGGTAATATAAATTTTCATTATATATTTTTCTTTTATGATATCAGGGACTATTAGTAAAATGTTTAGCAATAAAGTTTTATCTCTTCTTATGTATGAAATTTGAGAACTAAAATTGAGTTAAACCAATAATTTCTTCAGTAATAATAGCTATAACCTTGAGTAATGATTTTATGTATGCTAAAATTATTATACCCACTTATTGATGAATTTTGTTTTTTAAAGGATATTATGGTATATTAATCTAATATTGTGAAATGTTTCTTAAGATGTAAAAGATTTGTTTTTGTATTATTATTTGTTTTTAAATAATATTTTAATTGTACTGGGGATCAACACCCACACACACAGTAATATAACAATACTTGCTACATGTATAGAATTGCATATGAATGTGAGAATAATAGACGTATAGCATTTAAAAAATATTAGATTGTTTTTTTTGGAGTTAATGAGTAGCAATCTTGATAGATTAAAGAGGGGGGAGATAAGTAATTCAACAGTTGTTTCTCAAAATCTTTTTTCTTTTCGATTTGACTAACACTTTTCTAATTAATCATTCTACTTTAGATGTTAAGTTTAGATGTATAAGGATCTAAAAGTATGTGTGCACAAAGAGTGTGGTATTTTTTATTATGAAATATTTTTCTTGTGGACAGAAAATTTTAGCAATTTATTATCCCAATTGATATACATTATAAACGTGGGATATTGTCATTAATGGGAAGGGGGAAAGAATTTAATATTAATCTTATGAGTTCAATATAATCACTTATAATTAATAGTCATATAATTTTTTAGTTCTATCTATAAATTGTATGTATATATTAGTAACGCATTAATAAATGTTAATTTGTTTTATTAAATGAGGTATATATTTTCATTAAGAGTATTCTTTATTAGTTGTGATCATTCATCATCACTGGTGAATATTAACTGTTTAAGTTCTAATTTAGACATGCTAAAATTAGTCAAATAGTTATGAATTTCTCGAAACTAAATTTCATGTTAGGCTTAGTTCCAAAGCTGTGTATGGAAGTTCCAGCATCATCATCATCATCATGTTGTCAATTAATGAGCTAAATAAATGTTTAAAGGCCATAAATAAATAGTGATTTCATGGTATTACAATAACCACCATCCCATTATCTACATCATTCAATGATGAGTGAAGTGCCACTCTAAATTAATAGTGTAATATGAGCTAGTAAAACTTATGAAGGTATTAAAATGCATTTATCATACTAGAATCTAGGAGATAATTTCTGTCTGATGCATTTTATATACACCACTGTAGCTTAAGGATGTTTTGTGTTTATCTTAATATTTGTGCATAAGGTGTTATGGATCTAAAATCAAAAATACTACATTTTGTTAGAAATAATGTACCAAAGGGGTTTAAACCTGGTACATTGGAAAAGGTTATAGAATGTAACTTTGTCTAGATTTAGATAACCTAGTGGCGCCCTGATAGACCATATTCACTCCATATTCACTTGTTATTTACTTAAGTGTTCACTTAATACAAAACCAAGAGATAAAAGTGGGTAAAATTAACTGTTGGATTTATTGAGGAAATATTTTTATTGGACCATCAATGTACTATCCCACATGATGTTATTTCATAAGTTATAATGTCTTAATAGCTTATTTAAGTTACAATGTGTTCCTACTTGTTTATTGAGGATACAATGGCTGCCTAACTAGGGTTTAAAATAGGCCATATATATATATATATATATATGGCCTATATTATCACAATATATATATATATATATATATATATTGTGAGAATATTAAGTGGATATGATATTTTAGCTACAATGTATTAAAAATCTTAAGTAGAAATTAATTTAAGTTACAATACCCTTTTGATTGATAATTAATATTTTGGCTACAATGTATTTTGGTTACAATGATTTAAAGGACAACTTGTTTGAATTAATATCTGAGTTATAATGTTTAAATTGAACATTAGTGACATTAATAATTTAAGTTACAATAGTCTCCTCAAAAATTTAGGTACAATGGCTTATATATTTAAGTTACAATGGCCTTTAATAATTTAGTAACTATATATATATAAATATATATATATATATATATAATTTTCAACCATTATAAATCTACTGTAGGTTGAAGTCTCTCCATGTTCAATCCATCTTCTCTAACTTTTTTTCTCCACAACATGCCCCACACTTCATTATTTCATTCATTAATATTACGTGCTCTCCTTCTAGGTATCTTACAATCTCTGGAAATCCAGTTTAAAGTTTAAATTGTTCATCTATTATCATTTTTTCTAGCAATATGTCCAGGTAACACCACTTCACTCTCTTAATTCTTTCAAGATATCAGTAACACCTTACCCATTTATTTCATTTGCAATCTGTATTTGTTACTCCTAACATGCATTTATCTATACTTCTTTGAATGGTCTGAAGTTTCTGTATTGGTCGTCTATTACGTGTCAAAATTTCAGATCCATAATTAATAACTGGTAAAACACACATATTAAAAACCTTTCTTTTTAAACAAGCATTTTTTTTTTCAAAATTAAGTCATTTTTATCACGAGCACTCCAACCAAGTTTATGTTTCCATCTGTAATAATAATATGACCAAGATATTTATAATTGATAATTTCTTCGAACTCATCATTATCAATCTTTTATTTTTATCTTTTGAGAAAATCCACTGAACATTATTTTAGTTTTTTTTACCGTTTACTTTTAATTCTACTTTTTTCTATTTTTATCTGATAACTCTTACATTTCCTGAAGCCCTGAAGTATTATTTGACAAAACGACTTCATCATTTGTAAAATCTAAATGTCTTAAATAATTTCCATTTACTTTTATCCCTTTAGCTTCCCATTTTAATCCACAGAATAGTTCTTGTAACATTGTTATAAAAAGTATTTGAAATATCAAGTCATCCAATCATACACACTTCTCAGTGTTTTAGTATGATTATGTATTTTAATTGCTGCTGTTGTATTTTTATAAATATTCTTCAGAAAATGGCAATATCCTGGGTCTATACTTTGATGATCCAATTCTCTATTTACTGAAGAAATGCTTATAAAATGAAATGCCTTTTCATAATCTGCAAATTCAAAGCATAATGGCCAGTCACATTCATTGGTTTTTTTATAACCTCTCAATATGCGGATATGATTCAATGTACTGAAACAACTTTTAAATCCAACTGGTACTTTTTATTAGTTGAAATCCAAAGTTTTCTGTAGATGATTTGTAATTATCTTGGTAATTTTTTTATATAACTCTAATAAAAGACTGATAGGTCTATGATTTCTAACATCTTCTTTACCACCCCTTTTTAAATATTATTATTAATACTGCAGTCACCCAATTATTTGGTACATGTTTATCATTTAGACATTGGGATAAAACTTTTGTCAATATTTTTTTAAATTTCTTCACCTGCTTTTTATAAAATATTGATTATAAATCCATAATTACCAGAAACTTTTCCCTTTTTGATAAATTTAATTGCACGTCTCACTTCTTTATTTAACATCCTGAGCAATTCAGAAAATATATTAGTTAGAGAAGGTACTTTTACTTATTCTTTATTCCTATATAATTCTGATAGAATTCTTCTATATATTTCATGATGTCATCTCTTTTTTTAATAATAATTCCAGCTTTTTTTTTATTGTAGAAACAAATTTCCTACTAATACCAAAATATTGTTTTACACTGTTCAGCCTTTTATTTTTTTCTATAGCTTCCCTTGTTAGTTTACAATTACAATTTCTTACATCATTAACAACTCATTTCACAATTTTACAAAATTCAAGATATTCAATCCTTCTTTATATATCATGTTTATATATTTTCATAATTTTGTTCTTCATAAATTCTCTCTAGTCTCAGTAGAAATTTTATTGGTCAATTGCTGTTTTTCTATCAATTATCTTTGCTGCAGTTTTTAAAAGCGTTTCATTTATTTTCTCATTAATTTCATTCAAATCTAAATCATGTTCAAAATCTATTAATATTTGAAAACGATTTTTAAGTTCTAATTTATATTCATTAGAGTGTTTTTGAAAATTAAAAATATCAACTCTGAATATTGTTTTTTTAATAATTTCTGTCGCTCTAGTTTTGCATTAACATGTATCTTACATCATAATAATCGATAACTTCCTGACTTGAATTTATTAAGAACATTATAATCTTGAAATATGAATTTTTTGTTAGTCAAAATATAATCCACTTCTCCTGTACCTTCCTTTAGATGCCTCTATGTCCATTTTCGTTTAACAGTTTTTTTAAAAAAAGAATTCATAAGTTTTACTTCTTGCGCAAACACCACAAGTTTCTGACTTCTCTCATTTCTATCACCATACCAAATTTACCTAAAGCACTTTCATCTTTCAATAGTTCACCAATTAGGCATTAAAATCTCCTATAACAATTTTAAAATGTTGTTTGGCCACATATTAGAGTAACTAATCGTAGATTTGATATTTTATATAAAAATGATGTCCAATTATTTTTTAAGCACATTAATTTACCAGATCACTCAATTGATTATTTAAAAGTAGTCATATTATAGTAAATTATTTCCTTCACAAAAAGAGAGAAAACAAAAAGTTTTTCCTTCTTCAAGGTATATGTTATGTCTCACTTGACCGTCCAACGATGGATTTGTGTAGATCCAGCTTCATCTTAACTAACCAATTAATTGTTGGAGAAAATTAATTAGTGAATGAATGATGAGTTGACCAATGACAGAAATAAATTAGCTGCTTTCTCCCATTAAGAAAAGACTTTAACTATTAAATGAAAATCCTTTTAGAGGTAAGCAAAAAAAAAAAAAAAAGAAAGAACTACCAAAGCTGAATGTCAGTAAACACTTTATGGACAATATTACTTAAACAGTGAAGTTAGTTTATGTTGATCTGGAAACAGCTCCAATTTAAATCTAATAGTGAGGTATCTTCACATTGAATTGAAAATAATATAATTTAAAGTGACAGAAGACAATGCCATGACACATCTGAAAATGATAGGTACTAATAGGACACCAGAAAATGGTTACATCAATAATTGCATAACAAATAAATATTATATCTAGCCAACATTTTTTTAAAAAGTTATATATCAGTTGTTAGTGTAAATTACATAACAGCATTTTGTATTTAACCTTATGCATCGGAGACCATGTTTATTTGGATTTTATGTAGTGCATTCGCAAAATTTCTTTTTCTTCCAAGGTTGAAAATAAGTTTTAAAGCTAAAATTAACACATTAGAAGAATTTGAGATATCGTGTGCATCTTTGACTGCAAGGTTATCAAATTAAAAAATTGAATTAGATGAGATGCCAAAACATATGAAATCTTGCATTTGCAAGCAACTGATGTTTTCAGTACTCTCTTTTTCCACTGTCAGCCTTCTTTCCAAAACGTCGAATAATAATGCAGAGGAATCATTTCAATCTCTGTAGACAATGGGAGAGATATTGCCTATAAGCTCAGCAAGTATATGTTTCACTGCAATTTGGGAAGTTCTTCCATAAAGTGCTCTGAGAACATTACATTTGTAGCGTGCATGATCACCATTTTAGAATCAAATAGTTAATTGTTGTAAATACAATATGAGTCAGTGGTCTTGCAAAAACTCTGTATGAATCTACGGTGATTTAGACAGTTCCATTAAATAAACATAGTTCTAACATTAAAGCTTTGGATCAAAAAGCCAGATTGTCTAACGATTTTCTCTATCAAAATGAATTTAAATATGATAATATTGTGAGAATTTATTATAGATGTAACAAATTGGAAGACCACATGAATATTTTCCTAAAGGTTTCTGATAATGTCTTTTTAGTTCTACTTATATGTTGGATTATTTTTTTCAACTAACATTAAACCATGAATGTCTTTGGAAAAATGTAAACATTTATTTTCCAATTTATATTCAACTATTAGAAACAGCACATCGCACACAGGAAGGCTAGTATCTACACATTTTGTGTAGCACTATTCTTTTCTCTTCTTCAGGTGTTGCTGATCTGACCAGTGACAGTATTAGCATAGAAATAAAATCTGGACTTTAAGATCCCTAAATGATAAAAATTTTAAGGAAATGCTTTATCCAACTGGTCATTCTGTCAATGACTCAATAGAATAGACATTTTCTTAAAATTCCTTCTGCAATGTATGAATTGGATAGAGAGTTTCCTTAAAATTCAGCATTGAAAAATCTAAAGGTTCAGGTTCAATTCCCATAATAGTAGTTATTGGTCAGAACAGAAGAAGAGATAATAATATAATGCAAAATATTATAAAAATATTAACCTGGGTGTTATTACTAAAAGTTGAATGTAATTTGAAAATTTAAACAAAGTTTTAATTTTTTTAAAGACATTCATGATTTAATGTTATATGATAAAAATAGCCCAATATATAAATATAAAGTATGTGTGTTTAGAAATATGGTTTGCAAATTTTGTAAATGAGTTGGTTATATAAAAACAGCTTGTTCTTTAAAAAACACACAAGATAGAAAAAAGGAGTCAAAATATCCTTTTTAAAAGTCTAGTAAATTAAATAAAATCAGTTAAATTCTACACCCATAATTTAAAAGTGGAGGGCAGACTCAGTGTTTAAGACCAGAATCATTATTAATGGCATCCGAACTTTAATGAAGATAGATTCTAAATCTGCAGTTATTCTTGCGTTAAAAGATATGTCATTATTCATAAAAATAAATATTTTGTACAACATAATAATAAAACAATTACTGATTATCAAGACATTCAAATGTCAATGTGAAGTAAAAGTCACTATGCCAAGAAATCTCAGCAGATGAATAGGAATAGGCAGACCACTTTTCAAACATAGGTAAGTTGAAAATAGACAATGTGAATGTACTACACTCAAAAAGTTTGACTTGGAATTAAATGCATCAGTTTACAAAAACTGGTTACATGGTGGACCATTGGTAATCCTGGATTCCAAAGATTCATAATATGAATTCAACAAGATTATGCAAACAAAAAAACCTAATGAGTTGCATTCAGCATATTTGACTCAAAGGCTAGAGAGAAAAGAATAATAAACTGTGATTCTACCAGTTGGTCAATCTCATGGACTAAATATTTTACATAATGGGCATCCAAGGTTCATTACAATAATAATGTTAGCTAGATTATATGTCAGATTTTACCTTTTGTCCCTGACATTAATTCTATAGTCCATTAATACTGACACTGTAATATGAACCAAAATGTGCTAGCAAAGAACAAAATTGATTAATGATCTAAATCTGGAATAAAACTCATATTTATGAAACTGGCATTTAGAGGGACAAACTTTTAATAATAGTTGTTGATTTAAATTCTATGTGGCTGGATATGGGGAAACACCATCATCTCCATCCAGAGCAACTGTTTAGGTCCTTAAAAAGCTACTCACTACACATGGTCTACCTAAACCTATAATGTCAGATAATTTTAAACCTTTATCCATCAGATATATTCAATGAACTGTAAATCATCAATAGCATTGAACTAATTTGCAATCTACCATTCTATTCTGAAAGTAATTGTCAAGCTGAGAGATGGTTCAAAAACTAAAAGAATACTTATGTCTTTCCAGGATGCTATTAATACAGCATTCTAAATAAAACAGTCACTAGGAACATAAGATAAACTACAACTCGACATGGCTCTGAGAACAAATTTATTAGTTCTTTTATATAATAAATTTCATGAAAAATAATTGATAGCAGAAGTGCAGACACACACACAAATGTTATTTCACATGTATTGTAGAAACACTAAATAGTTCACAGCAGTTGTGATTAAGACAAAAGAATTTCAGACTATAGTTCAAAATGTAGATGGATAGCAATACCATATGCATAGAGACCAACTGAGATTGAATTTTAGTCAACAGCCAAAAGTGGAGAGTCTATAATGAAAGATACTGGACTTAATGATGAAGGCACCAGATCTACAAATTGAGATGCCAAACCTAATGACATCAGAGCTTCAAGTGAACACATGAAACCACTCACGAGAAAAACACATCCACTCATATTGACACTGAATCTGGTGATAATGGATGTCAGGAAGCCATTAAACATATCAACACATATAACTCAGTTATTACATTCTTCAGAACTAATTTTAACCAGAGAGAGGGGATTTATGGTTCATTTGGTTTTTATATACCATGGACATGCCCAGATATAGTATTCATCATTACTAATTGATAGTTAGATTAATTCTCAAACGACTGACAACATGTCACAAGGTGAAGATATTTAGTAAATCTACTTGCTGCAATTAAGAAAAGAGCCCTAATTATAAAAGGGCAATATTTTTGGAAGTCAAATGAGACAACAAGTAATTGTTAGAGCTGAATGATATTAGCATGATGCCATCAATATTGTTAAAGCTATGAAACAAATTCACGTTGAACTGGAAGCTGGTAGAATTTATTTATAACATGGGGCAAGTTGCCACATATATCTGGAAATACATCCACTCCTAGAAAGCATCTCAACTTTCTTATATCAGTAATTACAGGACAGTTAGATATTATATCTAGGCAATGATTTGGCAAATGGTATATTAGTTGTCAACAAAGGCAAAACTCTCCATACAGTAGTGCCATCCTGTGCCAAACAGAGTAATCAATGGATGCCAGAAGGCTTGTCCATAAAATCCCTATCTAGTGCATACTCATCAAATATCCCCAGACTAGTTTCTGGCTTGTGGCCGTCATCAGTGAGGAGCCTTGGATCTGAGAGCACTGCACCTAGATCTTAGGATCTAATGCAACTCTCCAGCAGCCACCTTTTAACTCTACTTTACTACAAAACTATGAGAATGAAACTGAAAACATTGTTAATATCTTCAAAATAAGCTCAATAGCTTATATAGTCATATGGGTCTGAACTCAATTCAGCACCCATACATTATGGTGTCTTTGGCTCTTAAACAACCATAGACACCACTATCCTACTAGGCAGGATTGGTGTTAAACCACTAAACATTACATGATCACCATCTCTATTCTAGCACATAATTGTTGTAAACAAGGGCAAAACTCTCCATACAGTAGTGCCACCCTGTGCCAAACAGAGTAATCAATGGATGCCAGAAGGCTTGTGCATAAAATCCCTATTTAGTGCCTACTCATCCAATATCCCCAGACTAGTTTCTGGCTTGTGGCCACAGGGTGGCACTACTGTATGGAGAGTTTTGCCTTTGTTTACAACAATTATGTGCTAGTATAGAGATGGTGATCATGTGATGTTTAGTGGTTTAACACCAATCCTGCCTAATAGGATAGTGGTGGCTATGGTTGTTTAAGAGCCAAAGACACCAAAATGTAGGGGTGCTGAATTGAGTTCAGACCCATATGACTATATAAGCTATTGAGCTTAGATTGAAGATATTAACAATGTTTTCAATTTCATTCTCATAGTTTTGTAGTAAAGTTAAAGGTGGCTGCTGGAGGGTTGCATTAGATCCTAAGATCTAGGTGCAGTGCTCTCAGATCCAAGGCTCCTCACTGATGATGGCCACAAACCAGAAACTAGTCTGGGGATATTGGATGAGTAGGCACTAGATAGGGATTTTATGCACAAGCCTTCTGGCATCCATTGATTATTCTGTTTGGCACAGGGTGGCACTACTGTATGGAGAGTTTTGCCTTTGTTTACAACAATTATGTGCTATGGTGATCATGTGATATTAGTTGTCATTGTAAACATATGCAAATATATTTTATAAACTTTACTTGTGTGAGTCCATGTTCATTTTCAATTTCTATATCCAGTCTTGTGAACATGAACATAGGCACAATATAATAGATCCCATAAGTGCCTTGATTTCTAATATTTTGCTTTTCATTCATTAATTATTACTATTATTTAATAGGGTAACCAGTAAAATATTTTTATTATATTCGAGATTTTATATGAATAGTCAATAATTTCTTTTCAACCTATGATTTTTTTTGCATATATTGTTTCACAAACACATATGTATGCCATTGTAATGACTTGGACTTGACCAGTTTTAGTTAAGCCATGCATTTCAAGTCAAATATGGATTTCCAAACAAAAATAAAGAAATGTAAAATATTCTTTCGATTGATGTCACAGAATTTAATTCTATATAGAGATTATGAGTAAACAAATAATAGCAAGATTCTAAATTTCAAATATATAAATACATTTTTGAAATTCATCGAATCTGTACAAAATCTTTTTATACATACACCTTTAATCATTTATCGTGTTCGATAAAATTTTAATCAATATAGTAAATAGTGGACTTGTTTCGCATTATCCACAACTGCTCTTTTAAGATTTTCAATAAATATACCCTTTGCTATTATAAGATAGTGATTCAGTCTCAGCTAGTCCTTTTATTAATTTTCCAATATATTTATTAAGATTATTTTATGACAATTCAGAACAAAGTTCTCTTAATAGTAGACACTTATTCAACTCTGTTTTTTACTATCCTTTATTTTGGCTGCTTTTTTCTTGTAAATGATCTATTTTTCTTTTTAAGCTCTCTATATATACAAATAGTTTATAATCGTTTTTTGCATGATTAACTCTTTCTTTTAAATTTTCCTCCTTGAATCATTTTAATACAGACTTTCACAAAGCATTATTACGATTTTTGATTATCAATGACTCTAATTTCTTTTCAAAAATGCATATTTCGTTTTCACTTTAATTACTGACTTATTATTTTGTTACTTCTGTCACTATTATCATGTCTAATATCATAATAAAATTGTTTGTTGTTTTTATTAGTTCCAGTAATTGTTTCACTGAAAGTCACATAAAACAAACTTCCATGATGTGTTTTTGGTATGAAATGTTAAAAAAATCTATCCATTAAATGCATGCTTTTTGAATTGCCTTTCATAACTAATTTGTAATTTTTTATATATTTTTATAAAAAACTTTTATAGATTGTTTTTCATTTTTTACAATTTGAAGAAAGTATGGCTTAAAAACATATATAGTCAAAATATATATATATCAACTTAGCAAATAAACAAAAGTGTAATAAAAAAAATTAACCAAAACAAAAGTGTTTAGTTTTCAGACTAAAATAGTATTTCATTGAAAAATGATTCTCTATCAAATTTCTATGATTATAACAAATTTCAATGAAGAATCCATTTAAAATAACAAAAAATATTTTTTGAAAAGTAAAAGTTATCTTACTGTTACAAAGAAACAACAAAATCAATCTCAATGATTTTTTATAGTAGGCATTATTTCTTTGATAAAAGTTGAAATTAGATGTTTTCTGCTTGTCAGTAAATAAACTTTTAGTTGACTATTGTTTTGCTAAAAAGCAAATATATTCAAATAAAAAGTGAAATGAAAAATATTAAGTACTTACTAAAACATAAATGCAAATAAACAAATTATGTTGTGAAAATCGCACTGCCTACTTCTTTTGCAAAAAGAAAGCACATATATATGTAAACCATAGTAATAACTTGAATTGTAAATTGTAATTTTGTAAATCAATGTAATAATTTGAAATTTGTATAGTAATTTTGTCAGTCACAAATATGATAATTTTGTTTATATTGTACATTATTCAAAATCAGACCTTAAATATCATTTAGTTTTTTGTTAATAATAAACTTGTATTTAATTGTGAAAATTGTTTCCATCATCTCTTGGTCACATACAGTAAAAAAGCTTATGTTCTCTGAGGATGAATATATAAATGGGGATGTGTATTTAGTGCTTTTGGGGCATCCAGCGATGATCAATCATCAACCTGGTTGGAGCAAAAGAGAATATTCTTTAAAGACTATGCACTATTTTTTATTTTAGTTTAGCCTTATTAGAAGTTAAGTTTATAGTTGGCCAGCACAAGTGGCCATAGAATTGATGATGATCAGCATGTTTTTATTTTCCAGTATCATTGTTTTGATTTCTGATTATTGTGTATCATAATGAATGGGCACTAAGCTGGGCATTCATGTTATGCTTAAATAATTGCCTCAAGCTGGCAAAGGCTCAATAGTTAGCCTGGTCTACAGAAGACCCATTTCCAATCCAGTCACAAGGTTGACTGATGATTTATATTTTTTATTGTTCAAATCCAGCCACAAGATGGACTGATGATTTTAAACTGATTTATTTTAATTGTTGATCATTCATGTTAATGAATGGTGGTTTATTTTGAGTATTACTTATACTCATAATTACTTTTACGTTATAATGCTTGTTGATGGATAATTATATTTGTAGTTACTCTTCTGATCTCTCAGAGATCTCATCTTCTCTTAAATATCTCATTACTTATATATATACTTTTGTAATTACTTATATTTATATTTTGAAATGGGGTTGATGATGATTTTGCCATCACTCCAGGTTTAACCTCTCTTATTCTTCCACTGACTACCCCCCTATCCTGTTACAATATATATATATATAATTTCTATTTATGTAAAATAAATCCCACACTTTTATTTATGAGAGCTGAAGAATTTATTTATTTTTTACTTTTTTGTACATTTATGTGAATAAAACTTTCTTTAAAGGGATTATTTCTTTTTAATGTTATATGTAAAAATACTGGTACATTTACATAATATAAATTTATTTAAATCAGGTTTTATTTAGATAGAAAGAATAAGAAAATTCACATTAAATGACTATTTCCGTCATCTAATATTAAGTATTGAATGTCTTTTAAAAAATTAACTTTATTTAAACTTTCTAATTATATTCAACTATTAGTAGTAACACGTTTTTAAACTTTCTAATTATATTCAACTATTAGTAGTAACACGTTTTGAGAAGTATTATTGTCCAGTTTTATTCAGGTGTTGTAGGCTAGACCAGAGATAGCGCTAGCATGGGAATCAAACCTGGACCCTTAGATTTTTGAATATTGAATTTTAAGGTAATGCTCTAACCAAAATCCAATATTTAGTTTAAAATAAGTAGGAGTTCTCCTAGACAATGCTAGCAGAAACATATTTAAAATTACAAATTTAAAGTTTTTGTATTAAAATTGTTTCCAAATTCTTGAAAAATGTTTTATTATTGAAATGCAACTTTTCAGCTAGATAAGAAATTGGGAAGTAGCAGAAAATTGAATTACAAGATTTTATCGGGCCAGAGTAAACACAGAGTAAATTAATAAAAGGTGTGTAAAAATCCCATAAATGACACATTTAAGTATTAATGTGGTTTTAATTTATTTCAAATAAGTTTGGCATTTTACATGTTCATCACATGATCTCTGTTTCTGTATTCATCATTGGATAGGGATTTAATAACCATAGATACCAAACATTTCTTGATCATTAAAGCTAACACTAGGTAGTAAAAAATGGATTCAAAGAAGAACTTTTTGGCCTAAATATTATAGGAAATAAAATATCTTCTACATCATTTTTTTCAGATAAATGCCAAATTTCATAATTAGAAGCTTCAATAATGGCGTCATATGTAAAAGTTTAATAGTGTATCTATTGAACTTCATGTTTTTATCAATTCATTCAATAAATTTTATGTTGATTATTATTAGTAGCTCTATATAGGTTTATCCAGTTATTAACCAATTTTTTTTCTCATATGTCATAGCATCGGCCAGGACGCGAACCCACAGCCGTCTGCAACCAACTACTTGCTTGCAAGGTGGCTGCGATGACCTCAAAAAAACAAATATACATTTTTCTTGCTCAATTTCATTATTGATCAGGAATATAACGTTTGTGAAAAAAGCCTGGTAAAAGATACACGCATTAAAAAAATAAAATCTACTTTATACAGAACATGCATGTGGATATTAATTTAATTGAATTCAAACCCATATTTCTTATACTTATAATATTTTAATAAGTTCATAATTTTGATATTTAAAACTTGAAAACTCTTTAATAAAGTTCTCAGTTGAGAAAATCATAGTCTCCCTTGAAATGAATATCAACTAAACTTATTACCATCCAAAAAACAATGTCAATAAACAAGAGCTAATTTACATTTGTTGTAAATGTCTCTTTTATTGTCTTTATATTCTATTCTTATAACATTTTATTAAACCCCAGTCTGTATTACTGAACTTTAGATGTAATTAGAGAAGGTTTGAATACAGACTCTCAAGCTTGTTTCCACTATCTGCTCCATCTTATATAATAGATGCACATGGCCAGATGCATGTGAAAAAGATAAATGATTTTAAATATACATGCCATGCTGAACAAGTCAGTTGGCCTAGATCATCATCTCCCACACGCACACACACGCACACACACACATATATATATATTATAATGGAAATGGTTATTTGGATGGTTGATTTATATATTTATACTTTCAATTATATTTTATACTTATTTTTTATACATTTATTTTTTACAACTTTTATTCTTTATTATCTTATTTGTTTATTAGCAGTTTTGCTAACCAAAATATCCCGGCTTAGCCTCCAACTGTAATGGATATTGTTTATTCATTTATTTAACCAACGCCGTTACAATACAAGCAGAGAGCTAATACAGATACAAATTTAACTTCATATCTATACCCTTGACCTAACCCCAAGGCAATACGTACATATTATCTTGGCATTATTTTTCCCAATCAAGAACCCTAGGCTGCTGGACAAAGTAAACTATTTCAAGAAATTTAACGAATGTCCAGCGCTTGCTATTTATTTTTTATAATTGGAAAATTCACACGAACAAGCAGTACATGAATACCTTTAAAAATCAACCTTACTCTTTAATCACTAAATTACAGTTTTCCCCCTGTCATAGCTTGGTGATAGGAGAATAAAGCAAGTATATGCAATTTACGAATAAATGTTTAATAACATTCACTGTTATATAAAACAAATACATGATAACAATAATAAAAAAACACACACACTTATATAATACATGGCTATAATAAAACATAAAAAAACAGATCAAATATAAAAGTTATTTTGAAGTCCTATTGGGTAGAGTTCTAAATCTATCAAGACTGTTCATTGTTGATTTATTTACGAACATTAAAATTAAAATAAATGCATGCTTTTTACCTAGGTTTTCCTTGTAGTTGTTTCCATGGGTATTTCTTTCGAGAGCTTTTTACCGTCCAGTGGGAGATCATCCCTTTTTTGTAGAGATGGTGATGTCCTTCACTGTCGGCTGGATTGATTTTCTCTCTCAGTTTGTGGGGTTATGTCTCATTCCAGTTTTTACTTCTTGTCAATTCTTTAGGTAGATTTTTAAGTTATCAGTCACAGAAGTGGCAGTCTCTCTAGCAGGTCAGGCATAGATCTTACATTGTGAGTCAGTGGTGAGATGGATTGAATACGAACCCACATCCCTTTAACGCCACTAGCCGCACACTTCTTTCATTTTCTTTGAGCTGTTGCTTCCTCAAAATCTCTACTAGTAATGAACAGATAATAATTGTAATTCTCTTACTCTCTTTCTTTTGTTCATTGTTTTTGTAAATTTTTAATTAAGATCTAGATTTCCAACCAATTCTTATCATCATGTTTCTTTATTTAATTAGTGGCTGGAATATAGGTTCTAATTAATTTAGCTGTAATTATAAGCTTTTCCTTGTTATACAATTTCTTTGTCTGAGGAATTTAATTAGTCCAACAGACTTTCACACCTACGGCCATATTGTTTTTCTATTACATATTACATTTAATTTTTATTTAAAAGTTTACAATTCATTTTTCACATTTATGTTTATAATTCATTTTAACTTGTTACAATATAGTTTTTAACAAGAGAGAAAAAGACACATTTCTTTATGCATCCCCTTCCCCTCTCCCACAATAAATAGAAATAACTTTCAAGCATTTGACTTACTCTGTTTTTTTTTTTTAAAAGAGAGAAAGAGATGCATTTCTTTATGCACCCCCTCCCCTTCTCTTACTATTACAAAATCCAAAGTAATTTAGACATTTGAATTTCAACTTTCTCTTTTCCTTCTTTTTTTAAAATTTAGTAGCTAATCCATTTACCTTTATTACTTCTAGTAGCTACTTTATCTAATTTTTATTAATAAATATATATGTGTGATGATGACTTTACGTGGTTATCACATTACACTCTGCCCGCTTTTGAGAATTAAAATTGGGTCGAATCTTAGTCTGAGATGAGAGCTTATTTTAATTCTTTGCTTTCAACCCTTACTTCTGCTTCTATTACATACCTTTCCACTCTATCATAATAAATGATGATGATGATGAGGTTAACTGCAGAGAGACAGCTAGGTAAAACTACACAATTCATTCCGATCGATTTTGGCTGATCAACCAATTTAATCTCTATGCATACGAGACCATGGCATGACTTAACTCTATCAAAAACATAAAAGGGTTTAAAGCGTGTGAATAGCAGGATATTTCTACTGCGTGTTCATCTTGCGCAAACAACAAATTCTTATTTCTTTATTTATTTATTTCTTTATTTTATTTATTTTGAGACACTAATTCTTATTATATAATGAGTCCAGGATTCTTACTGGCACTTCATTTAACAGGTTTTACCACCGAAAGCCATGTGAATCTACAGTTAGCGAAGAGATGGCTGAATCAAGCTCAAAATACAACCCAAACATAATGCATACCCACACACATATATGCCTCAATCTGCAACCTCATACACCTATCAGTGATATCTATCATTTAAGTATTATCACTATTGTTCATTTATTTTAATTTTATTAATTATTAACTGGCTTTTTAATGAGCCTAAACGATTCTTATTTCTAATTTTACTTTTATTTATTTGTTAATTATATCTGCATTTATAATTGACAGATTGTTATATGAATAAATTATTTATAGATTTCTTTTCCTTTCCTTTTTTTTTGTTATTACTTTTATTTACTTTTGTCTTGCTGTGCTTGACTGCACCTAAACATGCCTTAAGTTTATCATTGATTTTACTCCGTGAACATTACTTTTTTTTGTTTATTATAGTAACTTTAATTATTTGTTGTGAGATGATTTGCCCCACCTTTCATATGTTTAAAAAAAAAATTAACTTTATTTCTTGTGATCCCATGACGTTATTGTTTGATCGCACCGACATATCTATCCGTTTATTTTCTTTAAGCTTAGTTTTTATCTGGAGGCTTCTTATGCCTTTTACCATACATATTTCCACTTGTGCTTGGAACTGAAGCACTGTTCCTATGTCCACTAGAGTAGGCTTGCTCATCTGGGTAATTTATATTTGAACCTCTTCCGATCTGTTTGGACATTTTGGTGCTTTCTGATCTATCAGGAAATGCCTGGTTTCCTTCCCAATAATCATGATGAGGATTGTATTGCATTCTTCCTATGTGTGGATTGTTGGGCTGGGGTTTAAATCCCTGATCCTCTGCCTTGTAATTAGGCCTAGTGCTGTCAAACGCATTCGGTGACTCATCAACCTGTTCAACAGTCTTTCCTTTTGTGCCTATGAGCATTTGCTCTGCATTATTACTTTCGCTATTTATTTGCAAGCACTTGCTTGTGCTTTCTTGCTCTGTTTTCAATTTTTCTACTTCTTGACCTAACGTTTCCCGCTTATCCCTCACATACTCTATCTCATCATTTACTTTCAACCCAATGTCATGTTTTAGTTTAACCCACTCTCCCGGAATGTGCTGCTCTATTTTTCCCAGTAGTTCCTCCTGGTGATTCAACCTTTCATTTGCAACCTTCATTTGGTATGAGGTTTGTTCACATATTTCATTCACTTCTTCAACCTTTTGGCTAAAATTCTTATTTAGTCGTTTGTCTAACTCTTCTATCCTCCTACTATTTCTTTCATCTCTTTCCCTCATTTCCATAATCAACCGTTTCTGGCCTTCCATTATTTTCATAAGCATATCCATTAAAATGCAGCTTTCTATTTTATTTTTATCACCAACCATTGTCTCCATTCCCTTTCTAATTTCTATATCTCCTTCACTAGCTATTTCTCCGGATGGTTCCATTTGTTCTTTGGAGGTTTTTTCTATTTCACCCACTAGAGCGTCCATTTTTGTTTTTGATCTCATGTGCATTAAGTCTGTCTAACACACACACACACTAATCACTTATATTTTATGCTACGGCTTTATTATTCTAACTCTCTCCTTATAGGATTATCTTACTTTATTGACTTTATATTTCACTGACACTAGGTACGTTTGTTCGACTCTCCCTGTCCCACTCACTAGTCATCACTCACTCATGCCTGCCTTCAAGACCCCTCCACAACTGTCTCCAATTTACAACCTAACTTCCCAAATTATATCACATTCTCTTTCTCTCCTTTTACCCTCTATTATTTTATTTTATTTCTTGCTTTTGTCTACCACCAAGCTATTTTTTGATTTGTTTATTAATTATAGCATAAACTATTAGTTTTGTTATACTCAAATTCAAATGGGCTGAACTTGTAAATGTGAAAATATCCCGGACTGGCCCCCAATTATAACAGAAATGGTTATTTGGACTTGGTTTGATTTTATTATTTTTAATTATATTTTATGTTATTTTTTATACGTTATTTTTTTCACAACTTTGATTTTTCCTCTCATTCATTTATTCTTATTTGTTTACTATCAGTTTTGCTATCCGAAATATCCCAGACTGGCCCCCAATTATAACGAAATTGGTTATTTGGATGGTTGATTTATATATTTATACTTTCAATTATATTTTATACTTATTTTTTACAACTTTTATTCTTTATTATCTTATTTGTTTATTAGCAGTTTTGCTAACCAAAATATCCCGGCTTAGTCTCCAACTGTAATGGATATTGTTTATTCATTTATTTAACCAACGCCATTACAATACAAGCAGAGAGCTAATACAGATACAAATTTAACTTCATATCTATACCCTTGACCGAACCCCAAGGCAACATGTACATATTATCTTGGCGTTATTTTTCCCAATCAAGAACCATCAGCTGCTGGACAAAGCAAACTATTTCAAGAAATTTAATGAATGTCCAGCGCTTGCTATTTATTTTTTATAATTAGGAAATTCGCACGAACAAGCAGCACATGAATACCTTTAAAAATCAGCCTTACTCTTTAATCACTAAATTACAGTTTCCCCCCTGTCGTAGCTTGGTGATAGGAGAATAAAGCAAGTATATGCAATTTACGAATAAATATGTTTAATAACACCCACTGTTATATAAAACAAATACATGATAACAATAATAAAAAAAACACACACACACTTATATAATACGTGGCTATAATAAAACATAAAAAAAAACAGATCAAATATAAAAGTTATTTTGAAGTCCTATTGGGTAGAGTTCGAAATCTATCAAGATTGTTCCTTGTTGATTTATTTACGAACATTAAAATTAAAATGCATGCATACTTTTTACCTAGGTTTTCCTTGTAGTTGTTTCCATGGGTATTTCTTTCGAGAGCCTTTTACCATCCAGTGGGAGATCATTCCTTTTTTTGTAGAGATGGTGATGTCCTTCACTGTCGGCTGGATTGATTTTCTCTCTCAGTTTGTGGCGTTATTTCTCGTTCCAGTTTTTACTTCTTGTCGATTCTTTAGGTAGATTTTTAAGTTGTCAGTCACAGAAGCAGCAGTCTCTCTAGCAGGTCAGGTATAGATCTTACATTGTGAGTCAGTGGTGAGATGGATTGAATACGAACCCATGCCCCTTTAACACCACTAGCCGCACACTTCTTTCATTTTCTGTGAGCTGTTGCTTCCTCAAAATCTCTACTAGTAATGAACAGATAATAATTGTAATTCTCTTACTGTCTTTCTTTTGTTCATTGTTTTTGTAAATTTTTAATTAAGATCTAGATTTCCAACCAATTCTTATCATCATGTTTCTTTATTTAATTAGTGGCTGGAATATAGGTTCTAATTAATTTAGCTGCAATTATAAGCTTTTCCTTGTTATACATTTTCTTTGTCCGAGGAATTTAATTAGTACAACAGACTTTCACACCTACAGCCATATTGTTTTTATATTACATATTACATTTAATTTTTATTTAAAAGTTTACAATTCATTTTTCACATTTATGTTTATAATTCATTTTAACTTGTTACAATATAGTTTTTAACAAGAGAGGAAAAGATGCATTTCTTTATGCATCCCCTTCCCCTCTCCCACAATAAATAGAAATAACTTTCAAGCATTTGACTTACTCGTTTTTTTTTTTTAAAAGAGAAAAAGAGACGCATTTCTTTATGCACCCCCCTCCCCTTCTCTTACTATTACAAAATCCAAAGTAATTTAGACATTTGAATTTCAACTTTCTCTTTTCCTTCTTTTTTTTAAAATTTAGTAGCTAATCCATTTACCTTTATTACTTCTAGTAGCTACTTTATCTAATTTTTATTAATAAATATATACATGTGATGATGACTTTACGTGGTAGTCACAATATATATATATATATAATATCAGTGCTGTTTATATTAAGATAGCAAATCTTCAAACTTTAATCAACAGGATTCATTCTTCTCCACCCTCCAACTCTTCTGCCATCCATATTATTAAAAATCTGATGATGGAATTCTCAAAGCCCTTATTGATACCACTCTTGTTGTCATACTCATGTCAACATTATGTCAATCTGACTCTTCATATACAAAATTTTAATATGTTCATTTAAATACACAGATGATGGGTATGCAGAATTCAGTCCATGCTCAAATCCTCTCTAATTAAATCTTAATTTCTTGACATGCACAAAATGAAATCACATTGGTATGCACGTTGAAATAGATATGAAGATATTTAAACCAAAGAAATTCAAAAGGGGATTACATTTTGACTATTTCTTCATTTGCAGCATATAGATCATGAAGACATTTTGAAATGGATTGCATTATATGTTAATTAAAAACTTTAAAAAAAAATCGTGAAAATAGATGTCTAACAGACGGTCCTAGAACAGAATAACATGATTTGGTGCTATCTATATTAGAAAATAGGTTTATTCAAATTTTTTATCATTTCCAGATTGCTATTTTTTTATAATTTTGAATTAAATTTAAAACATTTTTTATCTTGTATAAATGTTAAATTATTCCATTTTTTTTTAAAGCTGAGCAAAGAAGCTTAGATATATATAAGTCTAATCTAATTAAAAATACCCCATAGGTGTGCTTATTTATATTATTTATTTAAGTTGTTTAAATGTTTATTAAATATTATATTGTTTATTTCTGTAATGAAAATGATTTAAGAATGCATTTATCAAGGAAGGGCAAGAAGTCTTTATGGGATGAAGATAGTGCTAAAAAATAGGAAGAGGAAAATAAAAATGTTATTATTAAAAAATATGTAGTTTTATAGAAGGAAAATTGGGTATAAAATTATTTCATTACTTTTTGCTACATTTCTTATAATTTAACACTTAGAACTCAAAATCAACCAAAAAATAATGTCCAGCTGCAGTAGTAGTTTCTTTTATTATTAACAACTGTTCCTTCATCTTCCTTTTAAATGAATCACCTCTTTCCAGTAATTGATCTTTCTAATATATATATTGAACCACCCACCTTTCCTTTTAAACACCTCAACTACTAACTAATAATACCACGACGAAAATGACCACAACTGAAAATATCAACTATTACTTTCTTTTACTTTGCCTTACTGAATTACCCAGTCTTTGAAGGTGTTTAGTCCTCAGGTAAAGTATAAACTATTATCAGTAGTAAACTACCAACAACACCAACACTCGACTACCAAACAAACACTGACCAAATAAACACTTTATTTTTTTTAAAAAGAAAAACCCTTTAGGTGCCATTTAATTATGGTGTAATTAACATGTCCATCTGATCAACCCAATTTGCTACTTGAGATCCCCGCTAGCTCAATTGGTTTCTAATCACCCTCTAAGAAAAAGAACAAATCATGTGTTAAATACACCGTCCAAAGCTACTACTACTATTTTAAATACTATAATAACTAAATGAATCATCCTAGATAAACGAAAATGTCCACTCTAATACTTCAATTTTAAAGATAAATAATAAATAATATTGTACTAAACGCAGAAAACATTTATGTCTTTAAACCAACAAATCTTTATTTTAAACTAATATTATAATTTCCTTATCCTTTCAACTTTAAAATTAATTATTTATTATCGATGGTTAGATTTTTTCCCTCCCCACTTTATTAAAATGTATTATTATACTTACCTGCACATATTAAATATAAACATAAATATTTTAAGAAAAATAGTTTAAGTATTTTCTTTTATTTAAAATAAATCATAATTTTATCTTATAATTTAAAAAAACATTTACACTTTCTTTTAAAATTAAAATAAGCATTTTAATACATCAACATAATAAATAAAATCTACATGTTACATTGGTTTAAACTCACACATAAGTGCATGCAATGTCTTTAAATATTATTCAGTATAGAATCTGATATTGTTTATTATTATTATTCCAAAATATTATCTCATGAAGTTTAAAGTTTTATTTTCTTAAAGATTAATTCATAATGTTTAAAGTTTATTTAATACAGTTTATCTTTTTTATTTTTTTAAAAGGAAAATCAAGAATGAGAGGATATTAAAGTTAATAATTACCTAGGATTTTATAAGTTCAATATGATGTACACAGCACAATACAATTTCTTTAGAATCATTTATGACCAGTTAACGACTCCTCCTTGGATCCTATGATACTGTATGACTTTTGTGGCTTGTTTAACATACGCACACTCCATTACTTATTTAGTTTATTTGAACATGATTTCCTTCCGAACTAATTGCAGACCTTGATGCATAGAGAGGCTCCGGTTGATTGTACACTGTGATGATTTAACACTGGATCATGTTTGGAAATATAACAATTCAAAAAACTGCTATATTTGTTGCTTCAAGAATTATTTTTTTAAAAAATAAAAAGTTCTGAATAGCACAATGTTGAGATATATATATATACTGTTTTTAAAATAATGGAAAACTTTATTATCAGCAGCGTCTATTGTCTCATGAAATTATCAGCTTTTTGCTTCTATTTTCTTTTAAAACTTTCACACACACATGCACACATCTAGTTGTTTTATTATAAGATAAAACGAATTTTCTTTATTATTTTATTATAAATTAATCAAAATAATATTAAATCATTTTTATTATAAGACCCTTTTTTATTTTTTTTAAATAAACAATCATCATTTTTTAAAAACGTTTATGGTTTATTTTTATTATATAATAACTCCCTCCCCCCCTACTCTTTAATTTTACATTTTATTCTTTCAATTTTATTTTTTTAAAAGGCGAGATTTATAAAATTAATTAAATATCAATGTACTTCAGTACAATATATATATATTGTAACAGGATGGGGGTATCGAATGGAAGGTAAGATGGTAGGAACAAGGAATTGAACTGGGTGATGGCAAATCACCATCACTCACAGTCCATTTAATGAAATACAAATATCAATATTTAATGAAAGTTATCTATAAGTAATATATATTTAAGAATAAAATGAGATTAGAGAATCTCTGAGAATATTGATAAGATATCAGCCAGCTAACTCAGAAGAGCAACTAAAAGCATAATAAGCCATCAACCAGCATTATAAAGTAAATATCAGTACAAGTAAAATACTGAAGAGAAATAACCATCGATCATCATCATTGATGTGAATAAATAAATCAGTACAATATGACTGGATTGGAAGTGGGGCTTTTGTAAACCAGGCTAACAATTGAGTCTTTGCCACTTTGGGCAATTATTGTATGCACCAGCTTAGTGTTCATCCATCAGAATACATAAGAATCAAACAATAATTCTGGGACATTAAAACAAGCTGATCATCATCAATGCTCAGGCCACTTGTATGGGCCAACTATAAATGTAAATTTTTAATAAGGCTAAACTAAAATAAAATATAGTGCATGGGCTTTAAAGAGTATCCTCTTTCGTGTCAACCAGGATGATGATTGATCATCTCTGGATGCCACAAAGCACTAAATACACATTCCCATTTATATATTTATCCTGTGCTCAAATCTATCTCAGAGAACACAAAGCTCTATTACTGTATGCGAACAAAAGATGATGGACTACAATTTTAACAATTAAATACAAGTTTTTTAATAACAATAAAAATGAATTTAGGTCTGATCAGGGTTCTGGTTTTGAAAAGTACACAATAATAAAGTCATCACTCTGTAATTTATAAGATTACTACAAAATTCAAATTATTACATCAACTGCATTATTTCTTAATGGGTATCTACAAACGCATACACATATATCCGTACACAGATGTGCATTTTATAATATGTGATGAAGACATTTCAATTAAACATAAAATGATTATTATATTTCTGATTTACATAATTACTATTCAAAATTTAAATTATTACATTAATTTACGTATATGTGCGCACAGACACACATTTATAATATACAATTAATATTCACTAACAAAAAAATGATTATAATTTTACATATATGAGTGTGCGTGTATATACGCACATTGGGTTTTACCTATTTAAACTTGTTACAATAATATTTTTTTTTCATAATCCATTTGGAAAACATATAAATTTCACACAAAATATGTGTGTATAAACAAAATATATAATTTAAAATTAGTTTCAATTTAAAAGTTCTCTCTTTTTTTTCCTTAAAAAAAGTATAGTCAATTTTTGACAGGTATTGGTTGATTAATTACCAACGTTTTTATGTTAAATTATTGAATCATCAATTCTTTACTTGTTTAATTTTGTAGATCCTTGCAAAGTTATTTGCTTGTTTGCCTCACTTTTAAAATGTTTCTTTTTTCTTTTTAAAAAACGAAAGTTAATATGCTTTATAGAATCAAAAAAATATATAATTTTTAAAATGTCTTTCTGCTTTATTAGTTAATGCTGATGAAATAGGCAAGGTGAGAGTGGAAAAGTGAATACGTGAAGTGCAGCTCTTCATGCCATGATAAGTAGACAGTCAAGCATGGACTAAGTACACAATGCCCCATGATGTCGTGAGAAAATACCTCATTTTTAAGCACTGCCCCTTCTAAGTACCTAGACAGATCATCCACAAGAAATAGTATCCAGAAAAAAAATATCAGGCACTGACCCAGCCCTGCTCATCTCTTGTGAGTCTTATGGGACTTTAGAGGAGGTCTATTCATGAGACCAAAGGCCTATTGATGAGGTCTACATATACATCACTGGACTACCCTGGGAGCTCAATATCTAGGTCTACACAGTGCCGAACATATACTTCAGAGCACCATGAACACACCACATCAAGACACCCCTGCTCAACTATACATCCACCATAAACATAAAAAATACAAATTCACGTATCACTTTTAAAATGTCATTTTACTAAAGAAATTAAAAAAATTATTTAAAATTTTGTTATTATATATAACTCTACTCACCACAGCTGTATATATGTTTATCTGGGCTTATCTGCCTTTAGACAGTCAGCATATATATAATTATTTATTAAGCAAGCTGGTTCTTTTGGTCCATTAAAAACATAATCCATGTCTGTTGTCATCATCAAGTAAAAGTATATAATTCATGTATGGTTGGCTTTTTCCTTCTGTATTCAGTTCCACTTATACTTGGATTTTATAAGATTAAGGTCAGCAAGCTGTTTTTCAGAACACTTTTAAAGCTATGAATTACAAAGAATCTTGACACGTTTCCTCCATGTAAATTCAAAATCTTCCAGTGCAGCCACTTTATTGCATTCTTAAATCCTCATGGCAGTTTTCTTGATAATTATTCTAGCCATCTTTGCAGCTAGCTTTACTATGGCTATTTTCTGCTACAGTTACCAACTCTTCACCAAATATTTTAGCCAACTTTACAGCTAGCTCTTCTGCTAACTCTTACAAAACTGCCAGCCAAACTGTTCTCTTTAAAATCACTATCCAGACTGGAGCTAATTTGTTATCAGCCCTTTTATAGAATTATCTAAGGTGATAACAGCAGCTTGATTAAAAACAGGTTTTTTTTATCTCACTAATCCCTTTGAAAACATATACATGTTTTTACTTAGGAGATTTCTAATAGATAAAAATTTTGTTTAATTAATTAAAATTTCAAAAATACAAAAGGGTGTTTTTAAATTTCAAAATCAGAGTAATAATTAATAATAATGCAATATTTATATTTATTCAGATCTTTTTAAAATATTAATTTCATAATGAAATTTTACTTTAAACCCACAGTTATTTAACCCTTTAATTATTATTTTATTTTAGGAAATATAAAAACAATACCTACAAAAATTTATTCTGTGTTCATTTCCACTTTTTCTTTATTTTATGTATATATTTATATGCACACACACTATATTAGCATATGCTATGTAAGCCAACTGGTTACTATATATATATATATGTAATAATATTATTAATCGATGTCTGTAATTTTAAAGCAATATACATAATTATATAACTGAATATTTGTAAATACAGTAAATAAATAATTAAAAATTTTATCAACTTAGAAGCGCTTTCAATTATCTCAGTAATCTGTGTCAACTAAAGCTTTGAAATGCTAACTTTCCCACAATTCTGTGACCTTAACATTTGCTGCTTGCCTGTTAATTAAGTCATATTTATATTTGTATATTAGCATAGCTTCCTTTATTTTTCTTTTATTGGTATTTTTTTCAATTTGCAATATTTTTACGCTGTTAAAATTAAAGTCAAAACCATAAATACATGATTTATTATGGTTGTAAAAAACATGCTGAAATATTATTATCTACTATGCAAATTTGTTTCGATTTCTGAACACGTTTTAATAATAGCAAGTGTTCTTTAGTTCTTTTTTCCAATGTACATCTAGATTTACCTATATATCCACTACCACACTTCATTTATAATAAAAATTGTGTCATTTATAAATGGATATGTACATGTGGCAGTGGATATATAGATGAATCTAGATGGACATTGGAAAAAAAACTAAAGAACACTTGCTATTATTAAAATGAGTTCAGAAATTGAAACAAAATTGCATAGTGGATAATAATATTTCAGCATCTGTTTTTTACGACCATAATAAATCGTGTATTTATGGTTTTGACTTCAATTTTAACAGTGTAAAAATATTGCAAATTGAAAAAAATAACAATAAAAAAATAGAGGAAGTAATGCAAGCAGCAAACGTTAAGATCACGGAATTGTGGGAAAGTTAGCATTTCAAAGCTTTAGTTGATACAGATTACTGAGATAATCGAAAGCACTCCTAAGTGGATTAAATATTTAATTATTTATTTTAGTGTTAGGCACTTTTGAATTATATATATATATAATTCAAAAGTGCCTAACACTATACCATAAAACAATACAATACTAGATAAAAATCCAAATTTTACCAAAATCTTTAGAGGTCCATGGTTTCATCTATTAAACCAATAAACTTTCTCAAGTGAAAATCAAAGTAAAGAAACAAAAGTTTGTTTGTTTTGTATGTATGTATATACATATATGTTGTTTTTTTAGTTTGATTTTCACTTGAGAAGATCTATTTGTTTAGTAGATGAAATCATGGTCATGTAAGGATTTTGGTAAAATTTGGATTTTTATCTAGTATTGTATTGTTTTATATATATATATATATATATTGAAGCAGTCAATCTTAGCTTAAGATTGTGCTTCATGTTTTTACCTACTAACCTGTATTCAAACCCCTATATCCCATCCCACTCCTTTTGTCGTATACACCTGGGTCTCATTTTATGCAATAGATAGATTCCTCAGAAAACACACGCAAATGAAATGGTACAAAAATAGACGTAACTTACATTGAAAAGGGGGGATGCAGTCTGTGATTTTTCAAAATTCACATAAAAGCAAAGCAACAATGTAAAATTACTTTAAAATTTGCGCAAAAAAAAATAAGAAAATAAAATATGACTAATAAAAAATTTCAAATTTGAAAAAAATTGATACAAGACAAACTTTTTTTAACTATAATATTTAATTTTATTCAAAATAATATATTTTTATGCATAATTTACAGTATAGTAATTTACATTTTTTTATACACATTTTAATTATTATGATTTTCTGGTGACAATGTAATTGGTAATTAATGTTTGAGACAATGATTTTATTAATTGTTTACGAAGCTTGCGATATCCAGATATACAACTATTTAGCTCTCGTTGGAATTTAAGAGCATGTTAATGATTAGCATCATTAATAAAAAAATAATAATTGATTATGTTCTTTTTTAAAAAGCAAAAACAGAATGTGATTTAAAATGCAAAATTAACATGCACAATGTTTGAATAAATTTACTTTATAATCTTGTAAAATTTAATGTGTATACATAAAATGTGGAAATCATGATTTTAATTTCATTATTGCATAAAATCTTACTATTATAAAGCACTGAAAATATTGAAATTACTAAGATGAAAGTCGAATTCCAATAATGTGCTATTACTTTCAATATAACGTAAGTGCGCAAAATTTATTATTTAAAGTAATAGCGCATTATCGGAAATCGACTTCCGATGAAACACGAATTGTGTAACTTCAAAATCATGTTAAATAAATCCATGTAAAAAGAGACCCAGGTGTATATATTTTTTATGTATATATTTGGAATGCGTGCCTAAATTTATAGTTTAACTTTCAATATTTATTATTATTGATTCTTTTTATTAATTATTAGTTCTTTTTTATTAAACTACATAGGTGCGGCTCAAATATATATATATATGAGGAAAATACTAACAAAATATTGATTTTTGTTGTAAATATTTTATTATACGTCATTTTTTAAACTTTTTCTTTTTAAAGTACTTTTTCTATTAAACTGTATATTTTTATAAAATCCAATATGGAAGATGCTACAGTTGATTGTCTAAAAATAAATAAAGGTTGGAAACACTATTGTCTTAATCTGGGGAAGGTATTTTTAATTAAAGTTTTACTTAAAAGGGGATTAAGATTTGAGATACTTTTGTTGGAAACATGTTGTCAAATCTATTTCTAATCTGGAAATAGATTTGAATTTATTTTTGGACATTGTCTTACTGTTGCATCTTCAAAAACAGCCGATAAAGAAAAAGTATAAAATGGCTGAATTTTGAGGACAGATTAGATTAGCTACTATTGAGAGAACTGATGGTAAACATTACACATCACTGTGAAACTAAAAATGATGTAGTATAAATCCACCAACCTTTTCAGCCTTGTCGGGTCATCATCTTCAGCGGCCATCTCATTCTGCTGCCCAAGAGGAAGTAAAAGCCTGACCTAAAAAATTTAATGCTAATAGAAGCTTACAGTTATTTAAGAACTTTCATTTCAATTGCCGTGCACATGCAACATTTTAAATCGGACTCTTAAAATTGCCAGGTAACTTTTGAAGCTGTCACTGCAAACTAAATCTAACCTAACTCATCTATCAATATGTCTTCTAATGTATTTAACTTTGTTTTTGTTTTAATATGTAATTTGCTCTTAAGTAATTTATTTTATTTAATTCTCTCTCATATGCTCTTAACTTTCCTTAACTTTGGTGCGGTCAATTATTTATAGTTATTTATTATTTGATTTTATATATATATATATCCTTTTAGTTATTATTGAATTTCTAAAATCTTTTTTTTTTAAGTAAACCTTCATGAATAAAAATTATTAACGTCCCTTTAAAATATAATGCGTTACTAATTAATACACTTGTCAGATTGTTTTTACATCAACATTTTGTTTATGATTTAATATATATATATATATTTGTTTAACTCTGGATTTTCTACCCAGGGAGAATCCAGAACTCAAGCTAATTAACGCTCTGAAGTCTTATAAAGTATTATTTATTTAATTCTGAAAGAGTGACTTATTATTTGTTTTCTATAAATTTCTAGTTTTATTTTATTGTTCCATACTCTTAAAATATCAAATACAGTATTTAAATATTCCAGTTATTATAAAATCAATGAAGGTGGGATTGATTTATTTTAAATAGCAAAATAAGGGAAGGTGTTAAATTTTAATATTTTACGATTTTAGTTATTAAGTAAACCTTAATGTTTCTTTTACTAGATAAAATCTTAACATATATTTATTTAGAAAAATCTTTCTTTCTATATATAACTGCATAGCATATTATTTGTCTAAATTATGGTATTCAAACAAGGGTCATTTATTTTTAAAGCAGTAAATTATATTTCATGTCATTAGAGACATTCAGTCATACTGCATTACTGACATTTTGGCATATCTTCGTATATATATTATGTGCTTCTAGTCTTCTAATCTCAGGGTTGCGAGAAGTTCGAACCCATAGATTTCTTTTCATATCTCGTTCTGTAGATAGTTGAGCTATCCAGAATCACATTTATTTCATATAAAATGCCTCTGCCAGTGATCCCGTAAGTTTTGGCACATGCTATGCACATCCACTGTCTTTGTATAAAAAGGCCTCTGGCAGTGACCCCTAAGTCTGGCATATGCTATGCCCATGCCATTTGTCTTTCTTCCAGAAGCATGACTTTTCCTGTTATTTCTTGGTTATAATGTCAGTACTGCAAACTTTTTCGTATATTTATTTCTTTTGCTTCATGACCCAGTTTTAATGCTCTAATATTAAAATGCGCTCTGCTCAAAATATATATCAATGCCAAATATTAATAGCCAGATTAATTTCTAATGTTATTTCAATCTTATCATACAATCCCACCATCATAACTTATTTCTATATTTAAGAGTATATGCCTAGGGAAAAATAAAGTGTTCGCCTTACTATTGTTAAAATAATTTTTCATTAAATATTTTGTCATAGTTTCAAATATAATCTTTCAACTGTCTTTTGTTTATTTTTATGACCTCAATGGCATGAAAATAGTTTATATCATATGTATAATGCATCTCAGAATGCTCCCCTAAATAATGTTAGTCACCATGTTTCAGAACCGTAATCCAAAGCGTTAATAACAATTTTATGTGAATTCTTCTTTCTAATAATAGATTGGCATTTTAATATTGGACTCAATATACTTTTTTAGATAATAAAGAGTATATGAGAAATAATAGTGTGAATGACACTATGTAATCCTCTATCGCTTGGTAGACCGCTTGCTCATTCACGCACTCACTAATGTATATAATTAATTTATAAATGTATAATAATTTGTCAGTACATTAAACTATATTTTTATTGTCTAACTTATTTGAGTAGTTTGAATTCCTTTTTCCTCCACTTCCACATATTACAGCTATGCTTATGTATCTTTTAATATAGTCATAGTTAATAGAGGTCTCATTGTTTTGCTCAGCTTTGCTATTCGGTCAGATTAAAATTATTTCTCATGTGCCATCATTATTGTTATTCATTAGGTGTTAGATCTGAGGCTTAGAGAGTGGGTTCGAATTCAGGATGATACCTGACCTAAATCTTGGGCTTGACCGGGTTTGAAGTACATTTGTGAGTTCCAGCTCATGTTAGATGGATAAACATGTTTTGACCGGTACAATATATATATATATATTAAGCACCACATAAATATTTAATATATTCATATAATTTCCTTATGCTATGTATTATAATTTATACAAATTTATAATCTTTTATATGACAACATTTTTTTTTTAAAAAATCAACTAACATCCAGGCCAAGTGTTTCTGTCAGTCAAACTTAATGTTATCAGCTGATTAATAAATCAGTTGTAATCATATCAAACTTAACATATCAATTTCTATTTAAGTTAACTCCACTGTTCAATTTTAAGTAATACTATGAACAATCCTAAATCAAATAATAATTATAACTTATATTAACTTATATTTTATTTTTATTTTTTATATTCACCAGGCACATTTTTCTAACGATCCCATTGTGACAGAGTGTGAAAAGCAGATAGTTGCAGGAACAAATTATAAATTGACAGTAAGTTTTTATTTGAAACAAACTTAAATATGTTTTATTTTAATATTGATCCAATATAGATATCTTCAAATACTTTTTCAAAGAAATCTTTTTCATTCATATTCTTTTTTATTTAATGGGTATTATTTAAAGAACAGTTTTATTCAAAATCCTCTCCTTAGTTTTAAAGAGATAATAGGCATGATTACATAAGTTATATTTCTTGAAGTTAAAAATCATTAAGGTAAAAAATAACTGTTCGCCACTATATGTTTTTTTTTCATATTCTAATCTACAAAACATTAAAATTCAAACCTATTTATTTAATCCTATGAAATTCAAATCTATTTATTTTGATTCCATTAGAAAAACATTAATTAATTTATTTAATGATTTAATTTTAAAATTATCTTACGATTCGCTTCACAAAAACAAAACAAAGAAAAAAAAAATCTATACTAACTTACTTTCTATTTATTTCTTATTAACTTATTAGAAGAATTCTTAGAACGTGGTCATCTTCATCAATAATCATTTGTTAATGATGGATATTCCACTTCCAAAAAAAAAGATACAAAGATAAAATAATAATAGTAAAACTATAAACATGAGTTTTGCATGATTATATAAATCAATTTGTGAAATGTAAAGACACTGACAGGTAGAAAATGTTGGCCCATTATTCTTTTTTCATATATTTTGTAATGCCAACTTTTAACTTCTGCTGCAAATTGGGTTCTTTTTCTGAAAGATTTAACTGAACTGTGGATTCTCACATTTAAAATCTTGTTATTTAATTTACATTAAGTTTTAAAAAAATGTCAAAGAAAACTAATTACAAAAACACGGGTGTTTACAAGGCCAGGTGCATCTAATGATGATGGTGATGATAATTATAAGAATAATAGTAGCAGTAGCATCAAAAGTAGCAGTAGTGCAGTACTAGTAGTAATAGTAGCAGCAGAAGCCGTAGAAGTAGCATCAGTAACAGTAGCAGTACAACAATAAGAGTAACAGTAACAGTAGTAGTGAGAATAGAGTAGCAGAAGCAGTAGCAATAGTAGCTGTAGTAGTAGTAATTCAATTCAATTTATTCTATGATATAAAAACAAAGGCCATAACAATTATTTCAAAGGTCCAAACAAGAAAAATCTCGTGTGTGTAGTTTACATGTAAAAAGTAATTCATTAAAAAAAAATACAACAAAATCTCAAAGCACAAAGAACAGTTTGGCAAATAAAGTAATTAAATAAATAACATAAATATAAAAATAGGAATGTAAATAAATGCTGCAATAAAATAATAATAATAATAATAATAATAATAATAATAATAATAATAATAATAATAATAATAATAATAATAATAATAATAATAATAATAATAATAATAATAATAATAATAATAATAATAATAATAATAATAATAATAATAATAATAATAATAATAATAATAATAATAATAATTTAATTTAATAAACATATAATCTCCTTATGATAAAAAAATCATGCATGGAACTTAACAAAAAATACATGTGAAAATAAAATATAAAACATTAATATAAAATAATTAAATAGAAATAAAAAGTTTTTCATTATTACCAATTATAATCCAAGTCTTACCTTATTCACATTTTATTTATGTATTTATTTCATCAAGATAACTAAGTAGGGCAACATTATCTGAGAGTTTTGTGGCCCTAGGATTATGATCCAATGCTAATAGAATCTCCTCAAAAAATATGTGTTGTGTTTGGTTGAATTAAAGGTTTCAGACCTAAACCAATAGTAATCTGAAAAAATTATGAACACTCACAAAGTTAATATATATATATAATTTATTAGAACAAATATACATACATGTTATACCATCAATAAATACAATTTTACTTTAGTCAATAATGAGCTGGTCATGCCCGAATGATTGATCTCACTTCCATCTGTATATATTAGCTTAATCCGTGAGTTCTAGTCCAGACTCTGCCAGCTGTACTGGACAGCTTGCTCATATTGGCTGTAGTCATAGAAGCTTTCAGTCCTATTGTGGACATGCTTCACTGTGTAGACATAATGGTAATGACTATAGTAGAAACACCTTCAAGTTAAATATGGTTGCAATTGAGAATACATTCAGTCATTCAGGTTAGAAAGAAGTTATCTCTTTCCATGTGTTTTGTCTCCAAAAAGGTGAACTATTTGTTTCTAGATCACCTTCCTTATTTGTAGCAATCATCATTGCATATACCCATAATAATCAATGATAGGATTTTAAAAACATGTTCGTACAATAGCCATACTTATGTTTTATCCTTAGGCTATGTTTATACATAGGTTATCCACATGTTTACACATTGGTTAGTGGCAATGAGTGCTCAATCTGATTAGATAAAGAAGGAATCTGGGATAGTCTGCTTCTGAAAGCTAGGGAAGATGTGACATCCCTCCCCCTGGCTAAATTTAGCCATGGAGAATAGTCATTAAGATGAGCCAGATGACATGTTGTCCACATTGTTGGTTTCTCAGGTTTATTGCTGTTTTTATCTTGTTCATAATCCTTGTGTGCTTGCCTAGGATGTTGCTTTCTTTGATTTGGCAGCCCTCAGTTTCACTTGATATACTTGGGTGTATGATTCAGACTCAGATGGTTTAGGAGGTGATGATGTTGATACTCATCTTCTGGTTGACCTACTACAGTGTAAAGTCTTTCAGTTGTGTAACCACTGCTGGTATCCATTTTGTGAATCCATAGTACATTCTTCATAGCATGCAAGTAGTTATTTGAACTTTTATCTAGCTATTTTCTTTTTCTACATATTTGGAATCAGGTTATTGCTGACAGGTAAGTTTGGATACATATATTGAGTAGCAGTTCTTCTGGAGTTTTACTTGTTGCTGTACTCATGTGGAATGCTGTCTTAGTAGTGCTCTGGAAACCAGCTTCCCATATTCATTCTTCTTATCAGGTTTTTTGCTCATTGAACTAGCCTCTCTGCCTGGCCATTGCTTCCATGATGGAATAGTGGTAAGTATGTTGCAAACATTTTGAATGCACTTGCTGTAAATGCTGTACCATTATCTGACACTATCGTCTTAGGTAAGCTATATGTTGCAAGCAGCCTTCTATGAGCTTCTATTGTAACTATGGGTTGAAGTAATGGGAGTTCCATTACCTGCAGCCAATTGGAGTATGAATCAACTACTATCAAAATCAGTCTATCTTTCCATGGGCCTGCATAAAGTCTAGTACAGAGCCCTTCAGGTTTAGGCCATTTGGCCTGATTTATCTTTTGTTGGCATGTTTTAATTCATTTTATATTGCCAGCAGTGGTGGAGTTTGGACTCAATATGAGCATTCAAGGTTGCCTGACACATGTATGATCTTGCTAGCATATTCATTTGGATTATTCCCAGATGTACATTATATAACAAACTGAGCATCTGTGAATATGTAGCCAGGGGAATCAGTACCCTTGATCCCAGATGATGCAGCCATATTCAGGTGAGAGGTTCAGCCTATGTGTCCAGTAATCTCAATACAACTGATCTGTTTTTTTATTTGGCCAATCCTTTGTACCTTTTGAAATTCAGGGTTACTAGTAGTTTATACAGTGACTGTCTTATTATTCAGTGGTATTCATGAGTGCAAGTCAATCATGTTAATTGATTAACTTGATGTTAGATTATTTGCAGCCTCTGCAAGTAATCAGCTTAATGCATCTACATGGGAAATGTTTCCTTCAATGCACTGTTGTGCAAAGTTTTAGCCTGATAAATTGAACCACCACAGCATTTGGGGTAAGGCATGCTGAGGGATTTCTTTATCAGATGCAAATATTCCCAAAAGGGATTTATGATCTGTTTGTATGATGAATGGTCTTCCATAAAGGTAGTCATGAAATTTTTTGATGCCATTAATCAAAGCCAATTTGAGCATAGTTTCTCAGATATTGACAAGCATTTTTATGCAAATGCAAGAGTTTTCTGTCCTGTCATTATTTCTATGGTACAGCACTGCCCCCGTTCCAACTGGTTATGCATCTCGTTTGTACTAGCACCTTTTCTGGGCTAAAATACACAAGTACTGCTGTTTCTGATGTTAATTTTTTTCTTATTGAAGGTTTTATCATGTTTACTGTCCCACTTCCATGCTATCTTTTTGTCCAGTATCCTGTATAGTGGTTTAGCAGTCTTGGTTTTATGATATGAGAATACTTTATAATAATTTATGAGCCATAAGAAGAACAAGTTCCTTCTTATTTTCAGGTGTTTGGGCTTTTTTATTGCCATGACTTTTCTTTTTTATTGGATGAATGCTACTTGTATTTGTCCTGTATTCCAAAAATTCAAGCTCATTGGCTTCAAATATGCGCTTATACAAGTTTAGTTTAATGGAAGAGGCTTTGAATTAGTATAAGAATTTCTTTGTGGCACTCCAGACTTGTTCTGGTGTTTGTCTCCACCAATAAGACATCATCAAAATTTAGTAGCATGCCAGGTATTCCAGCAGCCAGTTGATCCATGACTCTGGAATATTGATGGAGTGATCAATATATCACAAATGCAACTGGTTCATTTTAAATAATCCTTTATGGGTTATTATTGATAATGCTCTTGCAGTTTGATTATTCACATGTAGTTGAAAGTATGCATGTTTTAAATCAAATTTTAGTAAAAACTATCTCACCTAATGATGCAGATAGGATTTTTTTGACTGATGGAGGTGGATTAGTATCTGGATAAAGAGCTTTGCTGTGTGTGCATTGATAATCCCCACACATCACTATTTTTTTGATGATTGGTATTATTGGGGTGACCCATGGCTCTATAACCTCTGCTGCCTCCCATTTTTAAGCTCTGATTTCATGTTAGTTTTCAAAAGCCAATGGAAGTGATCTGCACTAACAACTAATTGGTTTTACCTCTCTAATTAGTGGTAAATGTATCAGTTGTCTTTAATACAGACCCATCTCTTTACTGAATACTTCTGAGTAATGAGATCTTAATTTAATTAATGTTGTGAACTGATTCACTTTTGTCACTGCAAAGCATAAGTGACAACCAGTCATTGTCTAGTAAGTTACTTTGGTCACCTGATGCTACTGCTAATGGTAAGTCTATAGTCTTGTTATGCATAGTCATTTTAACTAATGTTTGACCCGTCAGTTTTATTTTATTGCTTTGATAGTCTGAGATTCACTTGCTGCTAGGATGCATTTTATTGCTCTGATAGTCTGAGATTGACTTGCTGCTAGGATGTGGCTTATATTTATTATTGATAGCCCAGATCTTTTTTGAAACAATAGACAACAGATCCTATATCCATATCTATTGGTATTGGTATATCATTAATTATAATACTATGTTAAATCCAGACTGATCATCTTTAATATGATTTATACAGGTAATTTGTTTATTTTTCTTAATTGCTTTTGCTGTTTCTTGGAATGGATTTTTCCATTCTCATATTGGCTCTCTGTATTTTTAATTTCAAACATGCAGTCTTTATATGTTCGACCCACATGCAAAATGTACATGACTATAGCAGTGTTGGCATTCTGTACATGTGCATCTACAATAATGCATTAGACTATTTGATACTGAGTTATCTGAGTAGACAGTGAGTCTGACTCAATATTTAGCTTAATTTTTTGCACATTGTAACTAATATTTTTTAAATGGCTTTGCTTGACTAGCTATTGATTCTGCTAGTATTGCTTGGGCCAAAGCTGAATCAAAATATAAATCTGGCATCCTTAGCAATTTAAGTTGTGATCATTTATGTTGTAAATAACATGATCACGAAATATTTCATTCAAAAAATCTTTGAATTCACACTTTAATGTCAATGTTCAAATTCTGATCACAACCTGCTCTTAGATGCAGAGATTGAAATAATATCTCTGCATTATTGTCATAGATTTAGGGGAGAAATAATCTGTGAGTATTGCTAATGTTTTGTCGAAATCTATGTCAAACAGTTTTTCTGATGTAGATTGTGATCTCAGGATCTTGTAAGTCTAAGGTCCAATTATTGTCATTACTCTAGCTAATTTTACCTCAGGATTCTTGATCTGGTTAGCCTATAAGAAAAATATTAATTGCTTTTATAGTTTGACCAGCCCTCAGTGTAGGCTGGATCAAATACTTTCATGGAGCCAATAGAATTAGCCATTTTGTAATTTTCATTCTTTCTTCATAAAAGAAACAAAGTATTAATTTATTATTTTTGCAAGTTATCCCTCATAATTTTAAATTTCGACAGCTATTGTTTGTAACTGTCCCAATGAAGCTAACAATCCACTTCTGCTACTTTATCACAAGTTATGCATAAATGATTAGTTTATGAATTTAATTGACACACCTATTAGTTTGCAGTCAATTTTTCTTACGAAGCTGTCAAATCTGTTTTTATTCAAGAAGATTTAAGTGATATAATTTTACCACCACGTTGTAAATAAGATGAGTCTATTTTCTATGCACTCGCTTTTTTTCCAAACTGCTAAATCTGATTTTTATTCAGGCAGAATAGTGATTTTAATATGACCAATGTCTTTAACTACGTACTTGTGTATTTACTAGTTGCATATTTGCTATTTTTCCAGTCATGTGGAAAAATATTTCTTTTGTCTGACTGCACCAATCTGTTGTGTTTGGTGTATTTTAAACTACTTTTACAGCTATGAGGAAATTTTTTTCTTTTTGTCTGACTGTGCCAAATCTGTTGTGTTTGGCTGAATTGTAGGTTTCTAACCCAAACCAACAGTAATATAAAAAAAGTGTGCACAAAGTTAATATGTATCATTTATTAGAACAAATATACATACATGTTATACCATTAATAAATACAATGTTATATATAACTTAGTTAATAATGAGCTGGTCATGTCCAAATGATAGAATGAGTTCTAGCCCAGACTCTGCTGGCTGTACTGGACAGCTTGCCTCAACTCAGTTTTAGTCATAGCAGCTTATAATCCTATTGTTGACTTGCCTCACAGCATAGACATATCGATAATGACTATATTAGAAACACTTTTGCATTTGAAAGTCGTTTCAATTGAGACCCTGTTCAGTCATTCAGGTTAGCCAAACATTACCTATGTTTTGCCTTCGAAAAAACTGACTACTTATTGCCAGATCCCCTACCTTACTGGCAGCAATCAGCTTTGGAGTGCATCATTGACAATAGGTCTGTACTAACCAATGGTAGGATTTTATACACAAGTTTAACCAATGGCCATACTTATGTTTAACCCTTAGGCTATGTGCTCAATCTGATTAGATAAGACAGGAATCTGGACTAGTTTACTTCTGAAGGCAAAGTCAGATATAAGCTTAAACCTAAGTTGCTAATAGAACTATTCCGTGTCTTTATTAATATTACCAACCAGAAATAACACATATTCTAATCATCATAAGTAATATCATTTATAACCATATGATAAGCAGAAAATATTACTGTGTGGAGTTAAAATTTTCAGCAATATACTTTAATCTGACAATGTCCCTCAGTATGCTTGTCATAATGTATGATTGGGCTAATATGCCAGTTACAATTGTGACCAAGTTTGGCCATATCATGATAGTGTAGAAAGGTCCACATTATATTTGGCATGGCCTCATAATCCATTCAATGTTAGAACATGTTATGATTAACTTTCTTATACTCATTCTGTTGTGTATATAAAGGAATAATGAAAGAAATATAAAGTCTGGAAAAATAAAGTAGTGTTGCACAAATAAAGTTGAAATATAGGAAATTAAAAAATGGATAAAACAGTAGAGAAAGACAATGCGTTTGTAATTAAAGAAATAGTGGGATAGAACTGTATTAACAAAAACAAACATGTAATTAATAACAAAGAAGAAGGGGAATAATAGATCTTGATATAAAATGGAACTAAGTGGAGTGGCTATGTGGTTGAGAGATAAAATCAGCAATCACTGATATTTATTTTTGATTATTGCTACTTTTTAGTAATAAATAATAAGGGCTACAGCAGTAATGGAAGCCCAAAACTAGGAAGAAAACATTGGACTGTCAGTAGAACAGACAGATGTCACAAAGCGCTGTGCCGTAAAAAGTGATAAAAATTATACTGAAGAAAAACCTGAAATTTCAAAAAAGCAGGTGGATCAAACAGCAGTCTTGAGAGATTAAGAGTACACACAGAAAAGATGGTTGGTCAAATAGAAGTTAAGTATAATAAATTATTTGATGATAATAAAAATTTCCTGAAAGAAATGTATAAAGAAAATAACTGATGATAAAAGAAGAAATGAAAGAAGATACTGTAATAAAAGAGAACTCTAAAAATGAGGCAATGTAAATATCATAAGAAGTAAAAGATAACACTAAGTTAGATAAAACAACTGCATTCGTTAATGATAAACATTTCCATCTAATTAAGAATAAAATGGTTACATAATCAAAGACAATGTCAAAAATAGGATATCTCTAAACATTCAGAAACCCATAAATGTAAAATTGATGAAAAAAGTGATGAGGATAAAGAATGGAAGTAATACTCTATAAGTGCAAAAATTAAACTAGGAGTTGTAAATGATTATGTAAATGACACAAAATTATAGAAATGATTCTCTCACAAAGTGTATTTTGCAACATGAATGTTAAAGATAGAAATGATGTATAAATACTTCATAAAATCAAAAGGAGTTGTGTTCTATACTGTAAAGTTTACCAGTGGAAAAAATAAGTTTAGAATTAGTCTTAAAAAAGTGAAAATGATAAAAAAATCCAACTACCAATATTATCATAAAGAAAGATTAATATAAATGTGATTGTTAATGCTTACTATATGAATGAATGCAAAAATACTGGCACACATACAAAAAAGATATAGAGCCAGAAAATATGATCTGTTTCAGAGCAAATATATCAAGAGCTTTTTCAGGACATACCAAATGATTTCTTATCAGTGAATAATTATTTGTAAAGAGATAGAGATTAAATTTTATGTGACAAAGGAAAGCCTGTTCTCTGATGATTTTGGATTCGTCAAAAGAGTAAACAATTTAAAAACAAATAGTAAATTAAAAATTATTACTAAATCAAAAGTGATTATGTTAAAAAAATAGATTAAATTCATTGAAATGATTTTTAGCTGCTGATATAATACTGATAGATGAGACATCTTCTCATTAGAAGGCGGGTGCAATGTCTTTCATGATGCTTTTTTGGAGTTATATATCTGCAATGCACCTACCCAAATTTGATGGTCCAAAGTCATTGAAAATAGCATCTAAGTCTCAAAGAAGCAAGATTTGTATAAAGTATTTACTGTGGTGATTACTATGGACAGAACTGTGCCAAGAACCACAGACCACTTAAATAAGCAAGGCTGTATTGTGCCAAAAATGTGGTTTTATTCTTCCTTTTGTGTCGTTAAGTTGGATCAAGTGTTTAAAGTGAGATATGTTATAAAAATTAGAAATAATGGATATCATTTCTTATAGAATATTGGGAATAAAATTGGAATTATGTATGTAGAAAAATGTAATACCAAATTTAGGACATCTATGAAAGAACAGACTTGAAGATATATTAGGTGAGACATTAATATAATATCATGTATGCAGTGATATATAGTCAATATAATTAACCTGTGATTAAATATTTTATCTATAACAGAATTGGAGTTGGTATTTATATTTTTTAGTTACTGTAGGATATCCAAATCCAATGAAACAATCACAAATAGAGACTAATTGACCATAATTTCAAAGTAGCCCAAAATACCAGCTCATAAGGCCGTGAACATGAGAAAAAGATGAAGCATAAAAAATTTGAATGTTTATGAAAGTAAAATGAAATTGATTTAGGCAAACAAATATTTTGATGCAATTCAATGTAATTTCATTTCCCATGTTAAACACAGGTGATGTAGGCATGTATCATCATGCATTAAATGTAAATATCAAATATAAAAGCTAATAATCAACCATATTTCCTTCTAAAACCCTTGGTAAATAAAGTGTTAATGTTGAATATAATGTTAATAATGATTAGTATTTTTAACTCTAAAAAACACAGTAAATAAATATTTTATTCCAGTGCATGCATGTAGGTTATGTCACACTTTCACCAATCAAATATTGCTATACAAATAAAATAAAATTAAAGCTTCTTAACTGATTGTAAAAATTAAATTTTGGAAAAAGAGTGGGAGGAAAACAAATGTGGAAGTTCAGAATAAGTTGTAGCACCAAAATAAGAGGAAAAATTTTGTTTTTTATTTTCTCTTGTCTGCTTCCAATCGTGATGTTGTCATTCCTGTGTTTAGCAAACATTGACAATTGTTATAAAGTAGATGTCTAATTATATTATTTACTGATAAACATCTTACAGAGCTTGGATGAGAGCAATTGGGTTTCTTTAAGCTATAAAAGATTGTCACTAAAGATATAGGTCAACAAATCAATCTACATTTGTGAAAACCGTTGGAACATGTACATACACTCTGAAAGGTAAAAAATAAAAAAGAATACATAAGAAAAAAAAATATGATTTTGTACTTTACACACACACACATACATATATAATGTAAATATTAAACAAATAGCTTGCTAAATAGTCCATGAAAGAAGAAAATGAAGTTATTCGGCTTGCATAACCCAGTATGAAAACGCCCCTTAATTGTTCATTCCAGCTTTATCATACATGAATACTTGGGTGTCTTACCAAAATAGAAGAAAGAAGACTTATTGAAAATAAATCACAAACTATGAATTAATGATTAAAGAAATATCGTGACCCATTTTGTTAATGGAGAAAATCACAATTTTTCTGAAAATTATATAATAAAATTGTCTGATCATAAACTGCATAGGAGTAACTGGTGAATTGAGAACTCATTTCAAACTCAAATATTTATTTCAAAACTTAGTGAACAGATGAGAAATAGTTTTAAAAACTCAGTAAACTAATAGGAAGTAAGAAAAAATCATTTCATGCATTATTATCACGGGATCAATGTCAGCTTTTGGAATAACTATATTTGGATGATAAAGAACAAGTCAATGAACAAAAGGATAAAAGCTGGAAGTAAGAATTACCATTTATATTTCCACTATATTTATAGAGGTATATAAATATTTTCTCTTTCAGTTTTCTTTGGATATTAAGTCACCTATAATATATATATTTTACTATTAGTATTTACTTAAACGAAAAGTAAGTTAATGTAATATTATTATTATCTAGTGATGACAATGTCTTTTTATAGGCTGTAATATTAAGTATTTGAGAGGATGTAAAGACAACTTGCATATTATTACCAGAATAAAATTGTTATTGCTATATCAGTTTTGAATTGTTCAATTTTCCTTTATGCATTTCAAGATAACTATGGAGAGCGTTTCACGAGCACCAAAGTTATGATTCAGAACTAACACGATCTCTTCAAAGGGTATAATTTTAAACCTGTTACTAGTAATATTGCTTTGGATCTTTAATAACATTACCGAGAAGGTATAAATTCTCCTCATGATGAACAGGAAATATTGCTGTGTTGACATTATTGACAAGAGGCTTTAAATATATATATATAAATAAAACCCAAACTGCCTAACACTATACTAGCAAAAATAAAAATGCAAAACCATAAAACAATACAATACTAGATTAAATCCAAAATTTTACCAAAATTCTTACACAACCATGGTTTCATCTACTACAAATAGACCTTCTCAAGTGAAAATCAAATTAAAGAAAATAACAAACAAACCTTCCCATAATTCATTTCAAACCCCACCTTCCACTTAATATCAAAAGAAGTATTCATAAGATTGATAGCCTCAGAATCAAGAAGTTTTATCATCAAAGTCTCCTTTATTCTTCTTTTTAACTCATTCTTTTTATAAAAAATAACAAGCATTGTTAAACAATATTCTATGACCTGTATTCAATTTATGAATATATAAAACTGAGTTAAGATACCTATGTTTAACTCTACTTATATGAACCTTAATCCTTTCATTAAGTCTAAACTTACTCTGGCCTACATAAAACTTACCACAACTACAGGGAATCTTATAAACAATACCAGGAATAGACCTACTGTCAATAGACTGTTTTGAACCATTAAGTAACAAATTGAAATCAGAACCTTTCTTTCATGCAACCTTCATTCCTCCTAACAAATGACTATTCTAATAAACCAAATTGTATATTGGAGCCTTAAATGGTAAAGACATATAATCGTTATCCTTACCAACAAAATTCTTATCATCAAAATCACGACTATAAACATTATTATTAAATACAACTTTTTTAATAAAATCATCATTATAACCCAATTCTACATATTCAGCAGCAAATTGACTTCTTTGAATATCAGCATAATTATTAAAATTATTAAGGCTTTTATTCCGACAACAAAAATTCAACAAAGACATTTTTTTATGTATAAAAGGCTGATAACTATCAGGCCTAATCATATTTCTCAAATTATTAGGCCAGATAGTTATCAGTCTTTTATACATAAAAAATGTCTTTGTTGAATTTTCATTGTAGCAATAGAAGGCTTAATAATTTTAATAATAATGCTGATATTCAAAGGAGCCAATTTGCAACTGAATATGTAGAATTGGGTTATAGTCATGATTTTATTAAAAAAGTTGTATTTAATAATACTGTTTATAGTTGTGATTTTGATGGTAAGAATTTTGTTGGTAAGGATAATGATTATATGTCTTTACCATCTAAGGCTCCGATATACAATTTGGTTTATAAGAATAGTCATTTGTTAGGTGGAATGAAGGTTGCATGGAAGAAAGGTTCTGATTTGAATTTTTTACTTAATGGTTCAAAATTCTATTGACAGTAGATCTATTCCTGGTATTGTTTATAAGATTCATGTAGTTGTGGTAAGTTTTATGTAGGCCAGAGTAAGTTTAGTCTTAATGAAAGGGTTAAGGTTCATATAAGTAGAGTTAAACACAGGTATCTTAAGTCAGCTTTATGTATTCATGAATTGAATACAGGTCATAGAATATTGTTTAACAATGCTTGTTATTTTTTATGAAAAGAATGAGTTAAAAATAAAAATAAAGGAGTCTTTGATGATAAAACTTCTTGATTCTGAGGCTATCAATCTTATGAAGACTTATTTTGATATTAAGTAAAAGGTGGAGTTTGAAATGAATTATGGGAAGGTTTGTTTGTTTGTATATATGTTATTTCCTTTAATTTGATTTTCACTTGAAACTATGGTTGTGTAAGGATTTTGGTAAAATTTTGGATTTAATCTAGTATTGTATTGTTTTATGGTTTTGCATTTATATATATATGTGTGTTCAAGGGAGTCCTTATAAGATTATTTAGTAATAAATTCCATGCAAGATAAAAACCATTTTGACTAAAATAATTTTATGCATCAAAATGCAACTTATTTTAGCAAAAATTGAATAATGTGACTAGAAATCATTATAACATAAAATTTTTTTAAAGTCCCAAGAAAGTAAAGTAAAAGTGTAAATTGAGGGGGAGATCAGGCAAGGTAAAATAATCTTTAAAACTTTCTTAATCAATAGAATTTGTTTACAAGAGAGAAAAGAACACAAAATAAGGGTTAATAAATATACTTGTTCTTATAATTTAATAAAATCTGAGGTCAGTTCCTATTATTGAAAAAAAAGTTATATAATAAAATAAAATTATTTTTAAATAAAAGTATTATATGATTGTAGTTATTTATTTTAATAGCATGTAATGTAATTATTTCGAAATGTGAAATGGATTCAATTAGTGTCTTTTTCAAACATACACTATTTCTAGTCAAAATTTTATTTTAGAAGGATTTTTTTGCTAAATAATCTTAAGTGATCATTTTTATCTATGGAATTTTTTTAATTTAATAATATATATATGACTTTTTACACTTATTTGATCAGAAATAATATGCATTTAGTTTAAAGAATCTTGATTGGATTTACCACATCTGAAAATGATGGGAGTGTGTTTGGTTCCCTACTGAACCATGTGAGATTAATGGAAAACTTCCTATTATAGTATTTGTCATTAATCAAAAAAACTGTTTTTATTTCATTCCTGAAAATATTCAGTTGAATATATATATATACATGTGCATAATTATATTTTTGTAGTTTAAGTTTGCTAATGGCCATGGAGGAGCAAAAATTTACAAAGATTTGTCAGGAAAGATTGTTAGCAAGAGTATGTGGAAAGTCGTCTAATGAAGAGTAGCAACTACAACTTTTGAAATAAATCATTATAAATGTATTTGAATGTTTTCTTTTTGTTAGTTTATTATCGACTTCATCAACATAAGCAGACATTATACAAACATGTTTCAGATCACATTTATTAGATTACAATTTAAATGTAATTTGGTTATGACATACAGCAACATTTTGACTAACACTTATAAGAATAATCTTAGGAATTATCTTATTCCATTTTTTATTATGCTACACTGATGATTGCTAGATTTTCAAACAAATAATCACATTAAAAGATTATATATTTTAAAAACTAATATTAGTAACTTTATAACATGATGCAATGACAATAAAATATCAACAAATGTTGAGTAATGTCATATAAAAATGAGACTGGATTATATTTATACCTCATATTACATTGAAACTCACAAAATCAAATGTAACACATTTTAAAATGATCAGCATCTTTTATTTACAAATGATGGACCTTCATGCATGTATTGAATCTATAGTTAAAACAACCTTTAAAATTTATGAAAATAATACTTTTACATATACCAAATTGTTTAATGATCTAAATAAAAAAAAAAAAAATTCAATCCTTTTGTCTTTTCTATTACTAAATGTGGATCTGTTGTATGGAATTCTGATTCCAAATAGTATATTAAAATTTTATCATTAATGTATAAATGAAATAGTATATTAAAATTTTATCATTAATGTATAAATTTTATAGAAACTTCCGGATCAAATAAGGAATGGTATTTTTACCTTTGAGAAGATAAGAAATTTAAAATTTTTATATCAATTAGTCAAAATTTGATGACAAATATTTTATTCAATCCTGCAGAAACTAAAACTAAGACCCCAGATCTTGTTTTATATTAAAACTAATTACTCAGATATTCTTGAATTTACTCCATTGGTTGTACATTGAATTCTTACCGAAATCTATTTGCAATGTTAATCATTTCAATCTGCATATTTTATTAAAACATATGATCATTAGTTTATTTTTCCTTAGTATCATCTTCCTCCCTCACTTCTCCTTTCCAAGTTATTCTTTAATTAATATTTATTTTGATTCATGGGAAAATGTCTGAATATATTTTACAATATTTTTTATCCGCTAGGAAAATTTTATTCCATATTAGTAAAAATGTTTTGACAGATATTTCAGGTTGTTCAAAAAATCAAATTTATTTCATTCTTGATTCATTTTTGTTAACACAATTATATATATTTTTTGTCAAACACATATCATATTCAGATTTCTATAACGTTTTCAATGTATAAACTGTACACTATTATTGTGCAGGTTCAATCTTTTGATATATAACATAATTTTCATATTAAAAGATTGTCTTTTGTTTATTCATTGTTCTCAAACTAGTATATACATATTTTAAAGTTATTTTGATATATATATATCTGTATAATTTGCCTAAACAGGTTTTAGCACAATCTTCTTAGGATATAACATAATTTTCATATTCAAGTTTGACATTTCTGTAGTATAGAAATATCAATTAATTTCTGTGGAGTGTGTGATATTGACTTTTCCCAGAATAATTGAAATTCAGTTGTTTAATACTTTATTATTCCACTTTCTGAAAAATCTGTAATGTAATTTTATTGATTTCAATTGCTTTAACTTTTAGCCTAAATATGAAAGTTAATCCTATATCGCTATTTATTATTGATGTTTAGTTTTATAAAGATGGTACAATTTGACATAACTTAAAACTTTGGGTTTTTAATTGTGTTTTATTACTGAAAAATTTCAGAAACAATATATTCATTGTCTTTTTTAAACATCACATCTATACTTGAGTTTTTCTTAGATTTCAGATAGATTGTTCTTAATGCTCCAAGATTGTTTTGATTTTGCAAATATTTTTGTTTAAGAAATGTTTTTTTAGAATTTACTATTTATTCAGTAGAAACATTACTAATCTAATTTCTGATCTTATTTCGAATATTATTTTATACCCACCATTTTTTTTTTGATTCACCTTTACTTCTGTGGAAGGAGGGGGTGGATTCCTCACAAGAGTTCACCTGAGTCTTAATTACTGATAATCAAAGTTGTAAATCATTTCTGATACTATATCTAACATCAAAAAATATAGGAATTTAGTTTACTCTAAGTATTTGGTTTACAAACTGTTAGAGATCATATTTTCACTGTAGACTATAATCAGGTGCAAAGAATTCAATCTGAGTTCTGCGAATATTAACTTCTACATACAATTTTCAGTTAGTATACTTTTCCCTTAATACATTTATGTATAATCAAAAGTACAGGGAAATTTTTTATGGATGTTATTACAATTCATATTTCCATGTTGACCATTAATCTTTTTTTTACTAGTTTTAATTTAAAATAATTGGCAGTATGTTCTAAGTACAACTTTTCAATGTTTTTACTTGACAGAATTATTGGAGCACAGTCCCGCTCTACAACAATGTTAAATGCTTGCCTAAAAATGGAAACTCATTGACAATTTGTATGATCTTATTCAATGAAGTTCTTAAAAATATTCTTTCCATCGAGAATATCACAAATAGTTCTTTATTTGTGCTAAAACATTCCAACCAAGTTCAATTTACTTCACTAACATCTATATAGTATAAGCAATGTACATCAGTTTTCTACACCCATGTTTTTTTGAGGGGGGTGGTGGATGAATATTGCAGATTCTGACTGACCTTTATCTTATAAACTGCAATTGCTTTCATTACAAATATAATGTCTAAATAGCTTTAATGTGTACGTGTGTTAAAGATTTTTTCAATAAAGATTTCAGCTGCAAAAAGTACATCGTTTAACAACATAATGACATTCTCTTAAATTCAAAAAATTCTATGGAATCAGTTTTGTTCTTGTTTTCCCAATTAAATTCATGTTTCCTGCCGAAGTATCAACCTATTTACTATTATTTACACTGGTATTATAATAAGACACTAAAAAAAAGTAAGTGAAATAAAAAAAGTAATGTTAGTTAAAATAAATATAAGACATGGATCGTATTTATGTAATCTCCATTTGTTTTACTACTATCCATGCAGAAAATTGATAAGACGAAATTAGATCATTTTCATTTTTTTATAATAACAAATCAGTTTCTTTAAAATAATGTGTTTGTAGGAACAAAAGCAACAACAATATGGAAATTATATAATATTTTTCAATTTTTAATGAATAAAATGAGGAATGAACAGCATTCCTTTCATTTTTTTTAGTAAGGAAAAGAATATATGTTTGAAAGCAAAAAAACAATACTTATGAAAACTTATGATTATTTATTAAGTGCATAGGAAGTGTGTAAATACTTTAGATAAAGGCTTTAACATTTATCATATGTGCCTTAAACATTTATAATTATAAAAAAACAACATCATTTGACTATTATAAACATTTAAGGCATATATGATAAAGGTTAAAGCCTTTCTCTAAAGTATTTACTCATAAAAACATAAATAATTTATTTAAACCATAAACTTGAAATTAACATGTTTAGTGACTAAAATGGTAATTGAAAATTATTTGAAGTGGGGAGGGGGGATGAATTAAAATATACACCAGAATAAAATTATAAAAAAATCGGATTATAATTAAGCTTATACATTGTATCAATATACACTACTTCAGTTATATGATAACCAAAAAAATGTAAACCAACATAACATTTTAAATAAACATCCCAAAAAAAAGTCTTCAAGATTTATAAATTTACTATATTTTATGATACACCAGCAGCCATTTTTTCATCTTGAAGCTTCATACATAATCACATTTAAAAATAGCATTAAAGTTCATAAATTAAATAACTTTTACAATAAGGCAAAAACAATTTTCTGTTTCAGATTCATGTTTGAAAATACAAAAATTTTATTCCTTTATTATGCTTTCTGAATTCTATTTCACATACTATCAAGGAGATCCCAAAACCATCCTCTAGTGAGCCTATGATCATACATGCTTCTTGTAGAAATATTTTTTCATCAATATGTTAAATGACATCACCATTTAAAAATATGATCTATCATATTTGTTTGTAAAGCACATTTTGCATATCAGTGAATTTTTGTAATGACTGAAAAGTTGGAATGTGAAATTGTTTTCTTTTAAAAAAAATGGCAAGAGAAAATAGATTAAAAGAAACTGTTCTGGGAGAAACACAAGTTTATGAATGGTTTAATGAAAGTCTCAAATTCACCATGTCCCAAAAAGCATGGTGAGTGAAATCCAACATCAGGAGAATGCTGATTCTTTTTTATGCAAATGACATTTTTGTCTTAGAATTAGTTAAGTTCTGAAATGTTTATATAATGCAGTAAAATGTGAACATTCCCATTTAGTGGCAAAGTGAGGAATGGATGCTTCACCACAGCAATGTGTCTGCATACAAAACTTTGAGTGTGAACCAAATTTTAATTAAATTCACTATGACCAAGCCTATCTATCAGCCATATTCTCTTATCCCTAATTGTTTAAATTCTTTTTATTCTTTCAAATATAAAAATACCTCAATAATTATTTTTTTGATGACTTAAAAGAAAAAAATGATGCAGGTATTAAAAGGCTTCACTTTACATTTCCAGACTATTTCAAAAAGTGAAAAAAACATCTAAATTGTTGTATGGTATTAAATGGATGCACTTTGAATGAGATTAAATTTATAATACTTAAAGAACAGTAAACAATTTTTTATCATAAAATTCTACTGGCTTTTGGGTAACCCCTAATAAAACGCTTTCCAAGCATAATATTAAACATTTAAAAAAATTTAAAAACATTTGTAAAATTGATATGGACTTAAAAATATCAAAACTAGAGGGTATGGTCTACTGATAAAGAAAGCATTGTTACATTTCTATAGTAAAAAAAATACAGATCATTAAAGAAAAATAATATCACCCAGAAATTATTACAAAAATCAGAATTTCTCTTCATTTTATTTCAAATAAATAGATAAAAAATATTTTAGAGAAAAAGCTTTTACTTGTCATGCATTAAACACCAAATAAATAATTATCTTTTCAACCATAATTGGGGTTTTTAGATTGAACTTGAAATAAAAGCATGGCACACACATAGGAATGGAATTACTGTCATGCACTTCCCATGCTTTTATTTAAAGTTCAATCTAAAAGCCCCTAATTGTGGCTGGAGAAACAATTATTTGTTTGGTTTTTAGTACACAGTAAATAAAAGCATGTGATTCAATAAATAAAAGTCCAACCATATTGTACTATAGATGGACTTGACACTAATAGTTTATATATATATAAAATAAATAAAATGTCCGTTAATTAAAAACAAAACTGTAATTATAATTGAAATAATAAAGTTAACGGTTTACAAACTATTATAAACAATCCTTAAATCCACAGAAGTACTTTTGGTTAATCTCTTAAACGTGCCTCAACTGCCATTAAATTAAAAAAACAAACAAAAGCGGAAGCAAACATCAATTCAAATCCCACGAATCTCGTATTTTAATGTTAGCAGCTTGTCGATTTATTAAATGCATTTTATTCCTGTTTATAAAAATTGCTCTTTAATTTTTCTTTTACTATGGATCTTCATGAAGAATTTTCACATTTTCAATATCAAATTTAATTTTATATTTACATGTTTTTTCATGATCAAATCACCATTATTTTTACTTTTTACATGCTTATATAATATATAAGAATGTGTTTGATGTTTGATTCTACGTTCCAAACAATATTAATAAGTTAATCAATAATTCTAAGGATGTCATACCTGTCAAGCAGAAAAGTAGTCATATATGAAATTTTTTGTGATTGTATGCTATCATATATAGATGAATCTAGGTGCAGTATTGAGAAGAGATAGAGGGAGCATGAATTGTTATATAAGCGTGTAAAAATAATGATGATTTAATGTCTCCTTCAGTTTTCTTTGATCATGAAAAAACATGTAAATATAAATTTGATTTTGAAAATTCTTCATGAAGAGAGAAACCATAGTAAAAGAAAAATTAAAGAGGCAATTTTTTTAAACAGGAATAAAATGCATTTAATAAATCGACAAGCTGCTAACATTAAAATACGAGATTCGTGGATTTGAATTGATGACGTTTGCTTTCACTTTTTTTTTTTTAATTTAATGGCAGTTGAGGCAGGTTTAAGAGATTAACCGAAAGTACTTCCGCGGATTTACGGATTGTTTGTAATAGTTTGTAAACCATTAAATTTATTATTTCAAATATATATATATATATCTGCAATAAGTTAAAATGTATATTCTATTTAATATGTGTTCATAATTATATATATGTATAATAAATGATTTTCAATTAAAATATGAAAACTTTCTTTCAGGTGAAAAGTTTGATATTTTTTCTTTTCTTTAATGATATAATTTTACTTTAAATTGATTTGACTTCCAGTTTATATATATATCATAAAATATTTCTTTAATACATATATTTTGTTTTAAAGTAATTGTAAAGTATCTTTATTTTATTCTATCTTAAACCAAGCTTTACAATGGAATAAAAAAAATTGTGTGCATTAGTTAAAAGGTATTGAAATTCTAAGACCATCTTTTAAATTTATTATTATAAAAATGCTCCCCAAAACTATATTGTAAACTTTCTTTAATATTATGATTTTACTTTAAAATAAGTTATAAACTTTATTATAACTTAAAGCAGATTGTCTACTAAAAGAAAAAAAAAATCCAGGCATTATTCAAAATATATTAAGGTCACTTTTAAAAGCTATCAATTGAAATGAAAAAATCTTTATACCACTCTCTTACAAACAAAAGTGAAAAAAAGTTGAATAAAGGTAATACTGTTTTTTTTAGTAAATGTGAATATACCAAGAGTAAATATATATGTAAATGTGGCCTCTCAATTTATTATTAATAACTATATTTTTTTAAAAAAAAAGGTTATCCTATAATCTTGCTTTATACGTGTATATATGCTTACTATACATACAAAAGTGTTTGTGCAACATTAAAAATATAAAAAAAACTATAAATCATTAATACAAAAATGGGTGGAATATTTCCTGATAGTTATTCAGCAAAAACATACAAATTGTGAGAGTGATGATAAACTCAGCCCTGAAGGATGAAGTAAATATAACATTTATTTAGTATTATAATGCTTATCACACATTTTCAAAAAATGATCAAGTAAAGAGTCCTAAATTTTGAAAGAGAAAAATGGAATAGGAAGACAGTAAAAATATTTCTACATCATTGAAGCTGAAACAACCCTTATTCTCCTTTGATGCTATGATGACTCTTGGATCACAGTGCTGGGTGCTAGTGCAGTGCTAGAACAGCAGATTCTGGATTTATACAGACTATGATCTAGCTGTCACATGTGATCCTTGAACTTTTTAATAAACTACTAAACAGTTATTTATTTTGAGAAGAAAAAATAGGACAGAAATTAGAATATTACAGAAGCATTTGTGTTCAATTTCAGAAATATTTACTTTTCATAACATTAAATATGAATACAGCATGAACTTAATCAAAAACACATGTGTAAGTATATAATGGAGAAAAATGTTGAAATAATACACATATAGTTTTTTAACACAAACATTTCCTATTAATATAATCTATGTCCTTTATTACTTTTACAATGCTTTTTTTTACAACCTAATACGACAGTTTTGATTGCACCAGCAATCTTCTTCAGAACTATAACAAACATAATACAAATACATGAATATAAATATACATGAACATATAATTTAACATATATACATCTTATAATCATTATTTAATTATTACCTTTTTATATATTATACATTTTAATCTTTTTTATACTCTATATTTATCAATTAACACTTCCTATAATCATTATATATATTAATTTTATTTCATTTATTTAGATTAATAAGAATAAAAAAATGAATGAAATAAAAATAATATGCACTATATATGATTATAGGAAGTATTAATTGATAAATAAAGAATATGAAAAATAGTAAAATGTATAATATATAAAAAAATAATAATTAAATAAAGATTATAAGATATATATATAAAATTATATGTTCGTGTATATTTATATTCATATATTTGTTTTATGTTTGTTATAGTTCTGAAGATTGCTGGAGCAATTGAAACTGTCATATTAGGTCGTTAAAAAGCATTGTAAAAGTAATAAAGAACAGAGATGATATTAATATTATATGGATTTGGCAATACAAAAGGAAAAATAAAGTTATAACATTTCCTATTAATATTTATCTATAAAAATTATTACATACAGAGTGTAGAAATTTTACGATTACCAATAACTATATATATTTATGAAAACATTATTGGCAAAATACTTCAATTTTCTTCATTAAAATCTTTTAAATAAAATTATTTCCAAAACCATGATATAAGTAAAAGATGGCAAAGCTTAGGTTGAAAGCATGCTTAACACTTCATAACTGTCTGCACTAATAGATTCAGTCATAGATTGTTTACAAAATTAAATTCAAAATGCTGTTTGCCATTCAGTTTATTACAGGGAGTCCTGAGCCAATTTATCCACATGCTCAGCTTAACATAAATATCTTTACAACCAAGCTAAAACTCATACTGATGCAAAATCCATCTTTTTCTAACATTTCTTTAAATTTGGTCATAGTTTTGAGTTTACATCAAGTAGTATTGTCCTCATCGAGAGCAAAGATGCCATGTATAAAGTCAAAAAGGCTTGGCACATCTCTGGGAATAAACACAGCATCAAATGAAAAGAATCTTGCATTCCCCTTTTCAAGATATCCCACTCTATACAATGCAAATAATACGCAAATTATTGCACTTATTTTCAGAGAATTTAATGGACACTCTCACTCCTATGCTCAACACTTCATAATTGTCTGCATTAATAAAGTTTTGCTCTTAACATGTTGTTTGTATCTTTTATTTATATTAAATAAAATTAGTAATTTTTATATCATTTATTGTAATTAATATTTTTATGTTGATTATTAATGAATTTATAACATTATTCACAATTTAAGCAACACGGTTTCAAATCTGTACAATTATTTGGAAAAATAGTATCCTTTGAAAATATTGTAGAATAATATATTTTTGGTTACTTATACATATATAGATACAAGTAGCAACAAAAAAGGAACAAACTTGCATTAATTAATTCCATTTGTACCCATTTATAATAAAATGAATTAAAATTTAATCATCACAAGGACTGTTTATAGAAGATATGAATTTATTTGAAGAAAATTTACATTTTTTCAGGGCTGGTCTTCTTTGTAAAGGATCCAAGGTTCAAGAATTTCTCAGGGTCTCAACAAAATTTCAAAGAATAGCAATACTAAGGTCTAATGAACAATGCATACTTTTTATGCATAAATTTACTGAAATTCTATACAAAAATTTATTATTAATTATGCCAGTGCAGGATCACTTCCTCGATCAATTCTTGATCTGGTCCTTTGCTTGACCTGCTATAAACTCCCGAGTAATAAAATTAATTGATTATTTATTTAGCAATAAACTGCTGAATAACTAAGGAAGTAGTTCATCAAATAGTCTATAAAATTAAGTGCAACAAAGCCAACTATAAATATGCCTTTTATGGAGAGACAAAGGCAAGCTTGTCTATAAAGCTGACCAATCACAAGGCCAAAAGAAGTAATGAATATTCATATGTATTCTTAGAATATAAACAACAACCAGGCCATAAATTTGATCTCTCCAAAGCAGATGTCATTTGCAGTGAAATGGAGGATAAAAGAAGAAAGATCACAGAGGCTGGGGCAATAGCTAAGGATAAATTCGTTATAAATAAAACAAAAAACAGATTTCTTTGTCAAAAAAGTGAGTTCTGTGAAGATTTTTTACATACATTTGAATAACAAACAATAAATTTGAATCAATTTAAATACAGAAATAACTAACAACTACACATAAAAGCAATTCATAATAAACTTAAAAGAGCTATGATTGTGAAACTCAATGTGTTGAAAGAACGCATAGCATGAAAAAAAGCTAAAATTTATAAACATATATCTACCTTTTCTGCTTAAATGTCCTAACATTTATAGATTTAACATAATAACACATAAATAACTTTTATGAATAATTCACTTTTAAATTACAAAAATATATATATATATATGAAAAAAGAAATGACATTTTATTTAATAATATTTATTGGTATTTGATTGATATGCATTTAACTGATCTGCATATATTATAGAACAAAATTATTTTTTAATAAGCTTTACTAAAAGAATGTTCAGCGTTTGGAATTGTCCTAGTCAATGGGGAAAAACTATTATTGCCATTAATGCTTTCAAGAAAAGTTCTTATGATTATAATCCGTTGTGTTGATGATACATTTGTTATAGAGCCATGTAGTGAAGCACTAATACATACATTTTGAGCACATATCTCTTTCAATTAAAATTTAGAATAGAATCCAAACAAAAATTGGCATTCTTAGATATTCTTGTGACAAGACTCCTTTAAGGAAAAAACAAAACACTAGTTTACAGAAAATACACACATACACAAAAATACTTAGCATATGCATCCAGTCACTTCAGGACACAAAATATGGAGTTATATTATCATTATAGAACTGAACAAAACAAGTTTGTTCAGAAACCAATGCTTTGAAAAATGAAAAAATCTATTATATCCAAACTCCTATTAAGAATGGTTATCCATCAGCTGTCATCAAAACAATCTTAAATGGACAAAATAAAAAAAACATCAAAAGTAAAAATAACACAATTATTAGTAGTGTATCCATACATATCAAGAATAACAGCCAAACTAAAGAAAATCTGTAAGCACTATAACATCAGAACCCTTTTTCAAAGCCATATCTCACTACGAAAAATCCTAATGTTATAAAACCTAAAATTGAAAAATGAAGAAAATTGCATTCAAGTGAATTTAGAAGGAAGTATATTAGCAGAACCATTAAACATTGAAAAGCAATTCAAAGAGCAAGAAGAGAGAAAACATATCTAAAGCAACAGACTGCATATATTAATGAAAATGTTTGATTGGGAAAATACAAATAGATAGAGAGGAAAAAGTACAAAGAAGAAAATTCAGAGAAGTTGCTTCCACAATAATGTTAAATAACCCCATATATCAACCTAATGGGATAATTCATATCTGGAAATCACAAATTCATTTTACTCTTAGGAAAAAAGTTGTAAAATAAGCAATCTCATAGATAGGTATATAAAATTTTTACAGACGATAACCTTTGACCAAATAGTCTAGTTGATTAGAGCACCTTAAATTTCAATATTCAAAAATTTAAAGGTCCAGGTATGATTCCCATACAATAATGCCACTGGTCAGGCCAGCAATACCTGTACCAAGTTTAAAAGTCATACAGATGCTTTGTCTGATGGTCAGTTTTCAGGATCATCAGACATAATTTACCCTAAAGAGCACAACAGATGATCATGGGAATTGACAAAAAAACTTGAGTATATCGCTAAAGTATTGAATGCCATATAATGAGTTAGCAAATAAAGGATGGATCTAAAATATGAAATTTTGAGCCTGGCAATATCCAAATACTATCAAGAACAAAAGAGAATGCCAAAGGAAATCCTACTTATAGTTCAGAAAGTAGGCTGAAAATCATCAGACTTAGATATGAACTTTAGAGATCAAGACTAAGAGAATAGAAATCTCTCAATAAAAGGTAATAATCATCAGACCCTTGTGAAGGTAAATTAGATGATATCAAATACAAAAACCAAGACAAGACCAAATGCTATCACCTTCTAAGACATTTATAGAAAGGTATAGAGAGGACTGACCAAATTGTGTCATTCACATATCATGTTTATCCTTAAAAATTTTAAATCAGATAATGGTATGAGGAATAATGAGATTAAAGTAAAAATATTATTTATTATATATCAAAATGCTTTGCATAAACATATTAAAATTCATATTTTAATTACTAAGATAAAAAAATAATTATTGAGAAATGGATAAACCAATATCTGAATACTGAATCATGGCTTACCATTCTATTCAACAACTGGTAGATAACAAAGTCCATGGTGCATTACCATGATGTGTTTTTTTAATAAGCAATAAAAAAATATTTTGAGGAAAATTTCAATGGAATAAATAATGAAGCAAAAGGAATTTTGCAATATTTTAATGTTGAATATAATTGAAGTTTTATTTGCTGATATTCTGTTAATTCATTTCAAAGAAGAGTTAGAATTATATTTCTCAGGTGAATATGATTAATTACTCCCTTATCAGTCTTATATGAAATTAGTTTTATACTGAATCTTTATCAAAATAATTACAATACATCCAATTAAAGGAACAAGTTGGATTCAAAAGTAGACTTAGCAAAGTGTATTTCATCCAATTATTATAGAAAGATCCAATGAATAAAAGTTGCTACTATGCTTTGGATTTGTCAATTATGAAAAGGCATTTCATTCTACAAGCATTTCTAAAGTGACAAGCAATGGATTATCAAAACATGGACAAAGGAATAATGTAACATTTCGAAGAATATTTAACAAAATAAACAACAATGATTAGACTACATAATATTAAGATTACCATTGAAAAGGGTGTATAAATGGGTGATTTCATATCTCCAAAACATTTTATAGGTGTTACAATAAGTATTGTCTAGATTAAAATGGGAGATAAGAGAATAAAAATAAATGGATTTAATTCATCTAGATCTTGCAGATAATTGTTTTTTGTAAATAACGGTTCAGTACTTCAAGAAATATTTCGAAAGTTATAAGATGCAAGTAAAACTAGATAAATGCTAAAATGACTAAAGTAATGTTTAATGGATTTTCTCTGAAAATAAATTAATAATTATGAATCAGAAAAAATTAACAATTACACATACCATGATCAGATTATTAATGCAGATGGAAATATACTGGAGGAGATTAATAATAGAATTATACTTGGATGGAGTGCTTTTGGTAGAAAAAACAATATAACAATATGTTTGATAATACTAAGCTTGTGTTTTATACACAATTAATGAAGCTATATATAACAATTGATAAGCTAAGCTCTTTCAGGAATTCTATATTCTCATATTCATAACTCTTTTCACTAGTAGTTAGTGAAAACCATAGTAATGTATGCAAATTTATTCAATAATGTTTAAATGGCCCACTTTTTAGAGATAATAAAGTAGACGTCTCTTCGATTGATTGCTTTGTGATCATCTGTGATAAAACAAGCCTCCTTCACTTTGCATAGTTGCACCCTGTGCACATTATCTCGGCTGAAACTGGATGAAAGGTGTGGCCAGCAACTCTTTGATGCTTTACAAATATTGCAGTCGTCGGCCTTAATTCATGTTCTGTGATATGTTTCAATGTTGAGATACTCTAGTGGCAATATTTGCTTTAGTTTCACCATAGTATGCTGCTAGCCACACTTTCCAACCAGCTTCAGTCAAGATGTACACAGAGCACAATGATGTGAAACGCAAAGTGAAGGTTTGTTTTATCGCAGATGATCACAAAGCAATCATCCGAAGAGATGACCGCTTTACTATCTCTAAATAGTGGATCATTTAAACATTATTGAATAAATTTGCATACATTACTGTGGTATTCACTAACTACCGGTGAAAAGAGCTATGAATACGGAAACAAAAAATTCCTGAAAGCACTTAGCTTATCAATTGTTATGTATAGCTTCATTAATTGTGTATAAAATACAAGCTCAGTATTATGAAATATTAATGAAGTTAATTTTTTAGTTATTACAATAAATATATTTGAAAAGAAAAAAAATTAAAAAATGGATTTTAGCAGTTCTTATTCATAGATTTAAGACATGGACACCTAACAAAAGATCATAAGTAAACTTTAGATCACTCAATAAAGTATGGGCAAATCTATGTTAAGAGTAACAATAAGGGATTGAAAATCAAATAAGCCAGTGAGAGAACAAATATATATTACTGACATCACTGAAAGAATTAGGACTGATATAGACCTGATGTGTTTATATTGTTAGAAGAAATAATAGACGGATAATTGAAATCTTAAAATGGATTTCAAGGGAATGTAAAATTTTGATAGAAAAAGACCACATATAAGATAAGGAAGTTTGCTGATGTGTTGGAGAGAACAGGCTAGAGATCAGAGAAATTGGATTACTCTTGAATTTTTATCCCACAATGGACTGATAATTGTTAAAAATGATATTGATATTTCTAAGAAATTTGTTTAGCAGAATGTTTTGAATATAAACTACTCATGAATTATGGAAATTATTTTTTAGTACAAATAACTCGTGCATCAATATTTCTTATCGCTAGAAGAATAATTCCTAGTTTTTTTGTTATCAAGTTGTGAAAAAATGCTGGTACAGTTTATTTTTTTATCCTGTAGAATAGATCCTGGCATTTATTAAATGCGGAGAAAGTTTGACATGATTAGACATCAATCCCAAATTAACATGCTGTAGTTATTGAATCATCTCACAGAATACATGAATAATCCATGATATGCAAATAGCACTAAATCATTATTCAAATCCAAATTCAAGAGCTCTCAAAAAAGGAACATTTTTTTAAAGTCAAAAATATAGATGGTATTGGCAAGGCATCTTAAGTAATATGTAAGGAAATTATTTTAACAAATAAATGTATGTTAGATATGATAAGCTATTCTCATAGCAAGATATTAAAAATAATGTTTAGGCAAGGAAGATCTAAAATAACCATTTGTCTAAAGAGAACCAGTGTATGTGATTACTGGCATTACCATTACATGTTAGAATATTTTAGAAAGAGTAATTTGAAACAAATTACAATTAAACGGAGTAAAAAAAATCCAGAAATGTTAATCCAAAATAGATTATCATGTGTAATAGGATATAAATTGTAACCAAAAATAAGGTAAAAAGTATGCATAAAGAGAATGAAACAAGACACATATTTTATTCAAACTTAGTTGATGAAGATCAGAAGAAAAAAAAATAAATGACAGCTCTTTTGGACAATCATTTTATTTCCATTCTAAATGAGGAAACATGAGAATTATTTTCTTCTTATATTTAGTTGAATCTGACATTTACATAAAAAATAGGGATTTATTATATAATAGACATAGAGTTAATAAGATTTATTATTCAAAATTAAATTGACAACAAATGAGGAAAATTAAATTTTGTAAACAAAAATATTACAATTTTTTGTTTGTTTATATAAATATATGAAGTATTTAATTACACAAATATGTCATTTAATATTGTGAGTAAAATAATACCTTGTTAAAATTTATTATGATTATTTTTTTAACATATATTTATTTCAATAAAAATCATGATATTAAAATCTTTTCTTTTGCCAGTATTAAGATTGGATAATTGTAAATAAAATAATATTGCCATACTCATGTGATTAAAAACCAGTGCTAAAACAAAAACGGTTCTAAATGTAATACAGGTCTTACTTTAAAATAAAATTCTATACTTTTCCTGAATAATAAAAGTAGTTTTGCCTGGTAAATTTTTAGCGAATAAAATTTAATAAATATCATTTTGCTAACTAAAAAAAATGATTTCATGAAAACAGAAAATTGTATTAAGCTAACTTCAGCATTATTTCCCAAGCCACTATGTAACCACTTGATCAAAATTCATGTTTTGAAAGATATTTAACCCAAATGAGAATGCACTTAAGATCTAAATGAGGTTCTCGGATTAAAACAATTATTCATCAGCAATACTTGTATATTCTTAATTTCAAAAAGAAAAAAATGTCTATACATAAATATCCATTTAAAATGAGAGCTCATAAATTTAAATATACATATTTTTAACCATTTGTAGATATCAAGTTTGAAAAGAATGTTGCTTACATTTGCAATATTTATAACGGCACGCTATTAAATTTTAACAGGGGAAAATGTAATTTCCATTTATTATTTTTATGTCACAATTTTTATTCTGTGTTCTTTTCATATTTGAAAATTGAATATCATATATATATATTATTTATGAGGAAATAATATATGCTAGTGCTGGTGTCGACAAACTTTTTAACAGAAAGAGGCATTTTGTTTAAATCTCCCTGCATCTAAAGAGCCACCCTCCCCATTAAAGAGCAGCAAGAAAAGAGATGAAAAATAAAATACGAATTTCTGAATGACTGAATATATCTGAACATCTATTTTAGTAATAGAACATAATAGAAGCCTGTATAGGTCCTAATGAAAATAAAATTCTCTTAAAAATAATTAAATAAAAACAAAAAAATAATTTGTTAGCTTGTTTTAATCACAAATTTCTAATAATTAAATATTCATTATGTACAATAATTACTATTATTTAAATACAAGCATATTGTCTATACTGAAATTAATGTAATTAGAAGTGAATATGAAAAAGATTAATGATCTCCAATATACGTATTTCGTGCTAAACTAGTGCACATCAGTAGGTCCAGATCATCATCTCCCACATATATGTGTGCTCAGTTTATATTAAGATAGTAAATATTCAAACTTTAATGGACAAGCTTCAATCTTAATATAAACTGAGCACTGGAAAATGATGGAATGGATAGCTATAAAGAGCTTGAAAGTCCAAATAATTACTATTTCTATAATAAGGCTAAATTCAAGAAACATTGTAATGCATATTCTTTTTCTCCTAGAGTCATCAAAATATTTTATAAATTACAAGAGAATATAAAATCATACAAACGTTTGAGTGATTTAATATTTTCTATTTAATTGTCAAAGAGCATTATGAAGGTAATAAAAAATGTGTTTATGATTATCATGATAAAGAGCCACAAGATTGGGATCAAAGAGGCGCATTTGGCTAACTAGTTATAGTTTGCAGACTCTGCGTTAGTGCAAATATCTATTACTAGTTTCCATATTATCAAGGTATAGCTCGTAGATATTTTCATTTAATTAAATAAATTTTAATTTCACTAATGTTTTAATTTATTCATCTACATCAGGGGTCCCCAACCTTTTTGAACTTAAGAGCACATTCTATAATACCGGCCAGGCGGCGGGCACCATTTTTTTTTTTTAACCAGATTGCGGGCACCATTCATTTTTTCAATATAAATTTATAGTTGGATATTGTTAATAATACACATAATGTACAAAAAAATATTTATTTCAAAATTAAAATTTTAACATATAATTAACGTTTATATTTTTACGCTGTAAAAGTCTAGTATGCCCTACAATTTGATTAAAATATAATACAATAATTTATAAGAAATTTTAAAAATTAAATTTATTTGTATCAGATAAATAATTTTTTATCATGTTCAGATAGTGGCGGGAACACATAAAATGGTCTGCGGGCGCCATGGTGCCTGCGGGCATAGGGTTGGGGACCCCTGATCTACATGTTCAATCCCCTCAAAGCGTGTGAAATTTGACATAGGAAATGCAGTTCTAAATCTTTATCTTTTCATAAAATATATATTTTTAATTGCAAAAGTTGTGTGAGAATAATCCTCATTGAATATATCCAACATTTGTTATAGTTGTATGCGGCTTATATAAATAGTGTTTATATTATCGTCAATAAAAAGAAATCTGATAATGTATTACAATGTGATGGGGATGCAAAAAACAGATCAATTACTAATACCAAATACCACCAGCATATCATCAGCATTCTAATATATATATATATATAATAATAATTATACATTACTGAAGTGTAATACTCTTTAAAGAAGTACTTTTGTAATAAAAGTCTTACTTTGAATTATAATGTAATAAATCAATACTTACGATAAATATCCTTTTTTCTTTTCAAAATGACTTATTATTTCCAATATATACATAATTTTTCTTTACAAATATTATTTTATAAATATCATTTCTTTTCCACATCGATATACATATTCTACTTCTCCACCAATATTTTAACCATCTTCTATGATCATTTTCAAGATTTATTTTTATAACTATGTACAAAAGTATATTTACAAACATGTTCATAAATATATATAAACACAGATCTGTGTATATTTAGAAATATTCTGAAAATGATTGAGCAATTGGTGAATGATAGAATAATATACTTATATACCAATATGGAAAAGAAACGGTTCATAAAACAAGAACTCCAAAAAAAAAAAAATTATATTAAAAAATTATATATTAGAAAATTTAAATATCAATACCATATCACTGTATATCGATTTCTCTTCCAGTTAAATCAATAGAATGTATCATTTCTTCATATAAGAGTAATTTGGATTTTGTATGTGTCAGAATACATAACCCTTGACATTACATCAAAAGCCAATCACTTGAAATCTAATTAGACCGTCTCTTTATAAATTATTATTAATTAATCATAGGTCACTAATGTATGTATGGTAGGTCAATATGCTTATATTCATTATCCTCAACAGTATTCTGTCAAATGGGCAGATCCATAGAATGGACACATCAATTCATTCATTTTTCTATTCCATTCTCTTACTTGCCCAGATCTTCAATTCCACATAACTCTTACCATCTCTTATATCATCCAACAATGGCAATCTCTTCCATCCTTTCTTCTTACTTCCACTCAACCATTCCCTCTGAAACATCTTTAATTAAACTATAATTTCTTCTTAAAATATGTGCAATCCAGCTTCTCTTTCTCTCTTTGATTTCCTCAACTAATCTTTTTTTATTAACTCTTTTCAAAACTTCATTTGTCATTTTATTCATGGATATTATTTTTACCAAATAAATCTTTTCTTAAAGCAAAAAATATATTTAAAGGTCTTATTCAAGACTATTTTAGAAACATGATGAAAAAATAACATTAAATCCACAGTGAGTCCGAGTGAACAAATAACTGGTTCTTACTCCAAGTATACATGATGCTATGCTTGAAATAATGTATGTGTTACATGATGACAGCATTTAGTTATTCACAATACAAATTTTAAGCCATTGCCATATCTGGATCATGACATATCACAATAAGCATTTTGTATTTTAACCCACAATGCAACAATACATTATCATTAAAGTTCTTTTACATTGGACAAATTTCCTATTGAAATATTTAAAATAATTTAAACTAAGTATGGTAGCAAAGTTTATGGATCACAAGAAGATATTCAAGTGGTCTGAAAGACTTCATGATGGCAGGGAGAGAACTTAAAATTATCTAAGAAGATATCACATGATCACCATCTTTATACTAGCACATAATTCTTGTAAACAAAGGCAAAACTCCATACAGTAGTGCCACCCTGTGCCAAACAGAGTAATCAATGGATGCCAGAAGGCTTGTGCATAAAATCCCTATCTAGTGCCTATTCATCCAATATCCCCAGACTAGTTTTCACAATGGCCACAAGCCAGAAACTAGTCTGGGGATATTGGATGAATAGGCACTAGATAGGGATTTTATGCACAAGCCTTCTGGCATCCATTGATTACTCTGTTTGGCACAGGGTGGCACTACTGTATGGAGTTTTGCCTTTGTTTATCTAAGAAGATACAGGACACACTGTCACATTTTAAGTTGCAACCCGCAATCCAGACATACAAGGCCTTAAAATTTTTGTGGTGAATAGCTAAACTACCATCGAACATAACATATGTGTTAATTCACATATGGCATTTAGAAAGAGAATCAGTCATCTTTTCACTACAGCACGTTACATAGACCAATACATTCCACATCAAAATATCCCTTTTTTAAATTTAAAATAAAATTTATATCAATTACTTGCATTTATTTAATACGTATACATTTCTTTTTAGAGAGTGTAAATATTAACAAAATAACATAATGAAGATACAATCACTAGTCACTTTACTAAGTCTTTTGACTATTATTGAATCCATAGACTTGGCAATCATTAATTATGTGGTTCACAAAATGTGTTTAAGATAAATTATAAGTGATAAATAAAAATAAAAATAAATATTTTAAGTATCTACAATAATTATGCCCTTTCATCTTGAAAAATTTCACAATTCTTAAAACAAAACCATAAAAAATACATAGTTGTTTTTTTTTTTTTATATTACATTGGAAATGTTTCAATTGTTCCAAACAATTATCTTCAATTATGTAAAAGAAATCAATCTACATACAAATTTGGATTTAACTTTATATATGTATTTAAATTGTAAATCCACATTCATCTGTAAAAATCTCCATAAATTCTTTTGCCCATTTATAAATAATCCTTAACTATCAAAAAAAACAAAACTAATATTCATTTTTTGAAATTTACGTTGAAAAAAGAATATCCTTACGATTATGTTTAAAGTTATAGCCAAACTCATTGCCCATCTTCAGAGTTAACTATAATTTAAATAATCAAGTCATTATAGAACTGATTATATTAATAATTTTTTTAGTAAAATTAATAGGATTTGTTCTATTAACATTTAAATAATAAATAATAGTTAATTCTGAATATGACCAAAACTTCGATTATACACAGAATTAGAAACAGAGCACACATAATAAGCATTTCTATATTATTACTTAAGTTTTTCTTGATACTTATCACATGCAATTTTACTGACAGAAGTTGAATTTATTTCTGTAAAATGCTGATTAAAATGTCTTGAACAAATTAACGTGAATAACTTATCAATTAATAAATTAATGTATGATCATATACTAATGCTGCCAATAAGGATAGTTTTAACACTGGATTTCCACAATTAATAAAACATGTTTTTTAGTTCAGACAAAACTTTAAGAAAGAATTAGAAAAATATCAATTTTAATATTACTTTAGCGTGAATAAATTAATACACACATATTTTTAAAACAAAAGTAAAAAATAAATAAAACACTGTACAATCAATAAATTAATATGCCTGATGAGCATTTTTTCTTTTGACTTTCTTAGTTTACATATATAGCCTCAAAAAAATCTGATTTCTAATGTAATTCATGACTAATTTTTTCCTTAAAAATGGCAGCTAAAAAAAATAAAAGAACTGAAAACAAACTTTAATTTAATACATTTTTAAAATAAATATTGGATTGTCTTTGACAATATTGTTCTCTGAGGCCAATATTGCAGAAATATGATTTTAAAAAAAATATTTTTTTACTTAATAAAAACATACTACAGAGGCAATAATAAATTTTCAATATAGTATAAAAAATCTATATGAAATAACTGACTACTATGAGTTGCATAGCACTTCAGTGTTTGATATAATTTTATATATCAAATAAATATTAATAGTCATTGCAATTACCAATTTTTCTTATTTAGTTTTCACTAACGACAAGCAAATATGTATACAAAAGGTGTTTGCTTTATGTGAATATAATCCTGCTAGATTTTGTGCAATGTTATAAATTGAGACTCTGGCCTTGTTTACTTTCACTGTTCCTACTTCCAATAAACTCCCAATCACTAAATCATTTTATTTACCTAGATATATTTAAAAAAACATGTTCTGCAATTAACTATAAGTTAATTTATTGGAGTTCTACAGTTTTCTGGACAGGATTATTAACGTTTTTACATTTGTTATTTTCAAAACCCATTCATCTCTGGCAATCATTTTTGTTTATCCATTTTACACTGAGAAATGAAGACTGCATTAAAATTTGCATTTTTTTTTATACTGCATTTTCCAGTAATAACCCATTTCATATCGCTCTTCTCCTAAATAATGTCCATAATGATGAATAGCATAAATTCTAGATAGTATAAACAAATTCCTAAACTCACTTCCAATTATTGATCATCCTCAGAACTACTTTTATAATACATTTAGCTAAAGGTTATCTTTAAACTCATTATGGTAATACAAATATATGGAGATCTGTGAGATTATGGAGATCTGTGAGATACTACATCTAATAACCATTGATATCTCAGTTATAGGGGTAACTATCATGGAGTTACCCTATACAATGTGAGCTAGAGAGACAATGTGTTCCTTTCAGTTTCTAGAAACAATATGTGATATCAGCAAATATTCACAACTGATTTCTTTTGATCAGAGGTAGTTGGCTAAGGCAAAGAGATAAACATATTTTAAAACACTACAGAAATAAATAAAATTCATTACCATCTTTCAATAGTATTAAACAGTTGACAATTTTAAACTTATTAGTTTATTAATTATGTCACTCAATCCATTAAAAAAAAAACACTTGCATTCTCTTCTTTCCCATTAAAAATTTATAATTTGTTAAACTCTTAAAAACGCACTAGACTCCCAAAGTAATAATACACAAAATATATATATCATAAATATATAGATATTAAATAAAGCACACATTACTGTATTTAATAATGTAATAAGTAAAACTTCCTCTAGCTGTGAATGACTACATAATTTCATCATTTTATATTCTATTTTATGTATAAAATCTGTATTTTCTCTGTTGTCTGATTGGTGAATGAAAGTTTTTCCAATGATGTGTCAAATTCACAACCACTACGTTAATGCGAAGGAAATAATTCCACCATGAAATAAAAAACACCAGGGAAAAAAATCAGTATGAGTAGTTTTAAAAACAGATATATTGTATATATTTCGCAGTAACAGTTACCATTCAGCTCCAGAAATAGCTACAAATGTCAATTCATAACTCGATGTTAAGGCACTCCATGCTCTCATGACATGTCAATCCCCTAATATAGTTCAGATGAACAATATACTTAGCAATGTTAATTTAAAATATAACGAACTTTTATAAATTAATAATGTTTAATAAAAAACATATTTACGTTAAATCTTAAAAAAAAATTGTTAAAGCCACCAATTAAAAAAAAATCACAAATAATATTTAATAAAAAATATTACAAAAACAATGGGCTCAACAGCCGATGTTATGTCTTCCGATATTAATAAATGGTAATTATTAATAAAGCTGAAGAATCTATTACGATTGGTCATAATACTACCAGAAAAAAAAAAGTACATTTTTTTTTATTCAGACGGTGCTCCAGTATATATATATGTGGTGTCAAATATAACAGATATATTTAAAAATGTAAATTTTAATTTAGCTTTATTAACATTTGTAAATTTATTCAAAATATTTCTTTAATTTACATTAAATCTTTTAAATATTTGTTAAAGCAGCCCATCAAAAAAAAAACAACGGGCCTTTACAAAGTCAGATTAATATATATATATATTTCGAGCTTAAATTACAACTTTATGACTAATTTGAAAATAATAAAAGTAAACTCATCACAAAATACATTTCTAAAACTATAATTTATTTAATGCTTTTCTACATTAATTTAAAAAATGTATGTGCAGGCAAACTAGATTAAAAATTTAGAATAGATTAATTGCTTTTCAAAATCAAAATCATCTCAATATTTTTATTCTTAAAAGTTACGACTGTAACAAAAGAAAAAACTAATTTATAAATTACAATTGTACAAAATTTACTTTTTATTATAAATAATAATCAAATTTAAAATGCATAATTATAATTAAATACAGAAATGCATAATAATAAAGAAGAAAAAGTTTAAAAAAAATTGTTAAAACAATCAATTATTATAAAAACGACAGACTGAGTGCATGGAATTTTTGTATTCCACTATTCTAACATTTAAAATCTTTTGTCATTAAAATCTTAAAAAAAAAAATTGTTAAAACAATCAATTTAAAAAAAAAAAGCCTTTATAAAGCTAGATTCATCTGGTCTTAAATATTAAATCCCTACTTTCTCATTATCTAATTGATGAATGTATAAATGTTTCTTCGTAAGGCTGTCAATGTCAAATTCACGAAGTGTATCTTTCAATGAAAAAAATTATTATTTGTTTTTCTATTAATAAACTGTAATATTTTTTGTACAAATCATTTTATGCAAAGAAAATAAATTGTTAAAGTAAGCAAGAAAAGAAATACATTACAAAAATGACAGCTACATTTTTGGATTCTAAAAAAAATATGGTATTGGAATAAAACTTTTTGAAAGAAAAAATGCTTGGTAAAAAACGTGTGCTTTTAACTAGAACTGAATAGGTATAGTATTTAAATCATGAAGAAAATGTGATTACAGTACCTAAATTCATTTTTGAAATACGATATTTAGTGAAGGGGAAAAAAATAGATGTTTTAGTATCATATTTATATTTAATTTTGGTTAGTGTATAATTGAAATCGTGTAGTTTAATATCACATAGTGAAAGAGTTAGATCGGAAAATCGATCTTAGTTTCATGATTTTCCAAATTTTGGTATAGCAAATTTAGTACTAACCGTTATTCAAGCCACGTAAAGTTAAATTGGTTGTTTCAGGTTTTGTATAAATAATTGAATAAAATTTCTTGTATAAATATTGTAAATAATAAGATATATATCGTTTGTGTGTGTGTGGTTTGTATATCAATACAAGATTTTTAAAAAAAAAAAAAAAGAGGGAGAGAAAATTTCATTGCACGAATAATTCTTTATTTTAAACAGTTAAATATGTACAAATTCATAGCAAAATACTTGTACAAATTTTATGTAAAAACTCTGATCAAAGGTTGCATTCCATTAAGCATTGATTTGACTATATTGTACAAAAGGAATTTATTAATTAATTGTTTTGCGAACAGAGTAAAATTGTTTGACCGTCTTATTAATTAAATCGATTGTTAGATTATTTGTAAGGCCATTTCCTAATTGGAAATGGGTTTCAGATAAGTTGTTGAATCTTGTTATTTACAAAATGTTTGTATGAGTTGAAATGTAAGTGGCATAATAGAGGGAAATTATCTTAAAACATTCCAATGTAAAGTGAATATCGCTGGAGGCCAGAAAATCAAAGGAGGCAGAGTCCGAAATGAAGTAATAAATAATCGAGAGAATTGTGGGGACTTTTTACCATTTTGGACATTACATGGTTCTGCTTCTTTTGGCCATCCTGCAAAAGGAGAGTGCTGGAGAGCGAAATTAGAGGGTGCCATATTAAGAAGTTACCGTGTAAACTTCAATAATGACGAGCTAAGTCCAGAAAGCTGATCTCTGTCCTGCCGATTAAACCTTCCTAGCCTGCTGAAATATCATGTGCCTGTGGTTCCAGTTTTCTAATCTTCAATTTTGAAATCCATTATGTCGTTATAAAGAATCAAAATGCGCACCTACGTTCTGAACAATCACCATCGCGAGGAAAGAGTCCGGATAAAGAAAGAATGGTAAATTTACTTTACATGAACTTTTCACTTTCTTTTAACTTCGGTCGCTTATTTAATTACGGTTATGTTTTAATCTTGCACTAAATATGTTAAATATTTGTTCTTTTTTTGATAAAATGTCTACAGTAAACCTGTCAGTAAATCTCTCCCTCCCCTTTTTATATTTCCTTTACTCTAGTCTTTAAATAGCAATTTGTTAAGCTCTATATTTTATGACGACTTTTAGTAAATATTTTATTCATTATTATATACATTTCGGTTTAAATTAATGGTAATTGATATTTTTCAACTCCATTAAAGATATTTCAGGTTGCACTTAGATAATGATTATTATATTGAATATAAATTTCATATGGAATAAATAATTGATTCCTTGTGTTTCGAGTTGGGAGATATCGATGTATGTATTATGGTTTTAATTAATGATGTTTTATTCTATGCCACCGGGTAGTTAATATTTAGAATCAATTTTATTTATTTGATTGCATATTTTCTTAGATGAGGGAAAGGGGAAATAATTTAAAAGGTAGCCATTATTGTATTTACTACCGTCTGAACAGTCTGGAGGAGTATGAGATTCAGAGTGTAATTAATAGTTAAGCATACGATCTTTTCGCCTTACCGTTTGGTTTTAAATTACTTTGTCAGACGATTACGTGGGAAAAGTTATGGAGGAATAAATGAAGTCTTATATATATTTATAAACTTACTTCGATCATTCATTACACGATGTTACTGGTTTAGTGCTACTTTCGCTTCCCATAGCTTGATTCGGTCCCTCGTCTGTGACTTCAAACAAGGGAGAAAGAAATTCTTTCCTAGACTCACCTGAGGGTGTAAAGACTTGCTAAAGTGCAAGCTGCCCAGTCTTCCATTAACGCACTGCAAACTATTACCTCTGATTTATTATATTCATCTCTAATAGCAGCCAGTCACATCACTTCTATATTTTAAAATATAAGCTTATTTCCCATCCCCGTAATACGTGATGGTTTGATTTTTTTTTTAAAACCAACAAAGTTACTTTAGTTTAATAAGAATAATTTAGTCTAATAAGGATGAAACATTTGAAGTTTTATTTTACTCTGACTCTCATATATCTCGTATATAATTAAACACGTAAATCAATCGTTTTAAGTTATGCTAGTGTTGTATTTAGAGAAGAATCATTTGTGATATTGTCTACACCAGGCTTGGGATACAATAATTATAAAGTCAACCCAGAAATATCAATGAAATGTTGTTCGTCAGTTATAATATTTTCCATTAAAGACTAGAAGTAAACTAATTGATATTATATATAACAAGTTAGCTGTACTGTATGTGAATATTATTTAATAACAATAGTAATTATTAAATATTTGTATAACCTATTTCGCCTCTCTATTCATTAAAATAGTTATTTTACCGCCATTTGATTACTGTGTGTCGACAACCCAAGTATATTATATTGATCGTTTACAGCATTGAGAGTACACCACACATTTATATATAAATTAGTCAGGGTTATATTATTTATGTTTTCCACCGAGCTAGTTTAGGCAATACCGTGTACCGTGGATTCTGTTATACATCGGTCATTTGTATGTGGGGTTCGGGTGTGAATTCAGTTTGGTTTCGGATTTAGTTCTGGAGTCGGGCTAGGCTTGAAGTCAGTTTCTGTGTATAAGTGATGGGTTGCGATTGACCAGTACAGTAGTTCACACTAATTTCGCCATAAATAATTGGGTTGGCTAATTTAGAGGTTTAATTTGATTATGAGCATTTTATTCAAGGCAAGTAATTCTGCAAAGCCAAAAAAAATTGTTAAAGGAACCAATTAGTGGCCTTTCAGGTCAGCTACATTTCTCACATTTATTTCTATAATATTAAAATCTTTTGTTTAATTTACATCAAATCTTAAAAAAAAATTGTTAAAGCAATTAAGTAAAAAAAAAGATGGTCTTATATTGGCGGAGTATATGCGGTTTCTTTATAATTTGCTAATTTTAAAGTAGTGAAGAGCAGTTATTCAAAGCTTTAATGAGAAAGTCAACTCCTACATTACTTCATATATACCATAAATACAATGACTAAGTATTACAACTCAAAAGAAATGATAGTTCTATAGGCCTATATAAAATATACTTTACCTTGGCAAACCACTTCAAAGATGTATGTGAATATTTAATTGATTGAAGATATATTATTTAAATATGGAGAAATTTTTATAAAATAAATTTATAGAAGTCAGGCATTGAATAACTTAATAAACCCAATCCCGAAAACTATTATAACACATATAATTAGTAAACATTCATTAGTTTCTATTAATCATTTAAAAATATCTATAGATTTGTTGAGCTTATGTTTCATTAATACATCTCTTTTCACTAATTTGTAATCATAGTGATGCTGTTTCTTACCCGTATGAGTCATTTCATGTCTAATTAAATTACATCTAATGTTTGTTTTATAATCACAAATGTCACATAGGTAAGGTTTCTCCCCAGTGTGTTTCATTTTATGACTAGCTAAATAAACCTTGTGCCTGCTTTTAAAATCACACAGATCACAATGAAATGGTTTTTCTCCAGTATGTTTCATTTTGTGGGTAGTTAAAGCAGCTTTTAAATGTGTCGTAAAATCACATTCATTACACATATATGGTTTTCTTTCATTATGGGTTAAAATATGAACATTTAAGCGATTTTTTTCATGAGTTTTATAATCACAGAAATCACACTGAAATGGCAACTTACCAGCATGTTGCATTTCATGCAAAATTAGACTGGATTTCGTTTCAGCTTTAAGATTACAAATGTTGCAAATATAAGGTTTAGTATGCACATGAGTCTTTTTATGTCTGCTCAAATCACATTTACTAGTACATCTATAATTACAAAGACTACATAAATACGGCATCTCACCAGTATGTCGCCTGACATGAATAACAAGAGTGCTATTTTTAGCTGCTTTATAGTCACAAAATTCACAATGGTATGGCTTTTCACCAGTATGTGACATTTCATGCCGAGTGAGGTTTCCTTTAATATTTGTGCTATAATTGCATGTATCACATTTATAAAGCTTATCACCAGTATGATTTCTAATATGAATAACTAAATATGACTTTTGGGTAGTTGCATAATTACATAATGTACAAGTAAACTGTTTTACTTCAGAATGAATCAGTGTATGTGCTTTTAGGTGAGATTTACTTTTGCTTTGGTAATTACATTCACTACAGTGATACGGTTTTTCACAAGAATGCACCCTCATATGGGCCAGTAAATGACCTTTCTGTCTTCCGCTATAATTGCATTTATCACATCTGTAAGGTTTTTCAAGAGAATGAATTCTTTCATGGATCCTTAAGTCATGTCGTAATTTAGCTTTATAATCACATTTGTTACAGTGAAATAGTTTTTCCTGAGAATGTAACCTTTTATGTTCATCTAAATGACTTTTCTCATTTGATTTGAAATCACAATAAGAACAACAAAAAAAACTTTTTCTCATTATGAAATTCTTCGTAGTTTATATACTCAGAAGGATCACAAAAAAGATTGCTTTCAGTGGAAAAAATTTCATCATAAGACTGCAAATCATTCTTTACTAAAGGCATGTATTCATTTATATTGTAAAGAAATTGTTTTTTTTTTTACAATGGAATTTTTTATGCACAGTTAAATACTCTTTATATTCATTTTTATAATCACATCCATCACATGAATGAAGTTTTTCTGAGGAATGAATCTGCTGATGAAAAATTAGAAGATTTTTATTAAAAGTTTCAAAGTCACACTTATCACAATTAAATAATTCTTCATCAGAATGCGGAATAAAGTTAGGTGGCATTGTTACTACAACATCAGGAAAATTTTCTACTTTTCGTAATGCCAACTGCAACATAATTATGTAAAATTAAAAATTGCTTCAGCAAATGAATAACATAAAATAATATTCTCATATTAGAGAATATAATAACTTTAATGGTTTTATCTTTTTGTATTGCTTATTGATAACATTTTTCATTATTGAATTGGTCTTATTATTAAGATGGGAGCATACTTCACTTTCTACAAACATTTTGCAAATAGATAAAAAATCTTTTGAAGTTTATTAAAGATGCCATACTTTTGAATTTTATTACATTTTTGTTGAAAATAATCAAAACTACTAAAACGGAAATATTTCCAGATTTTTTCTTTTTCCTTTGCATTTACCACACTGAAATTTCTTTTATTTTATTCTTTCTTGAATCCATTATAGTTTTCCCAATTCTTGTTTCAAATTATGATTAAATCTGAAAATATATATATATTAAAAGTTAAAAATTAAGAATATCAAGACAAAATTAAGATGATGTATGAATTTAACTAATTTGACTAATCATCAATCAAGCTTAGCCACTCCTAAATAAGTATAGCCATTCTACCACCCACCCACCCAAAATAAAAAAAAAAAAACAGAAATAGAAAAAAAGCAAAAGTTTATTTTTTTAAGGATAAATTAGTATGTATTAATTAGTAAAAACTTATTTAAATATACATATTATGTTACATATGTAAAGATTAACATGTCTTATATTGCTATTTTAAATAATTAATACAATTATATAAAGATATAAAAAATGCCAAGAAGCAAAAAAATATTACTGATGTTTACACTAAATAATTTCAAAGATCATGAAAACAAAGAAGGCAGTTACATGTGGCTTAGTGATTATAAAAAGTCTTTTGACACAATTAATTATTCCAAATTGTGAAAGGTTTTTTCACTGTTCTTAATACTAAAAAAAAACCTTCTATATAGAGTAAATAAATAGTAAAAACGGGCAAAACTCTCCACACAGTAGTGCCACTCAGTGCAGACCAGAGTAATGAATGGATGCCAGAAGGCTTGTACATTAAATCCCTATCTAGTGGCTATTCATCCAATATCCCCTGAGTAGTTTCTGGCTTGTGGCCTTCATCAGTGAGGAGCCTCGGATCTGAGAGCACTGCACTTAGATCTCAGGATCTAATGCAATCCTCCAGCAGCCACTTTTTATCTCTATTTAACTACAAAACTATGAGAATAAAATTGAAAACACAATATTTTCAATCCAAGCTCATTAGCTTATATAGTCATATACATCTGAACTCAGTTCAGTACCCATACATTTTGGTGTCTTTGGTTCTTTAATAACCATAGCCACCACTATCCTATTAGACACAATTGTTATTAAACCACTAAACATCACATGATCACCATTCCTTATGCTTGCTCATAACTGTTATTAAAACAGGAAAAACTCTCCACACAACAGTGCCACTCAATGCAAGCCAGAGTAATCAATGGATGACAGAAGGCTTGTGCATTGATTACTCTGGCTTGCACTGAGTGGCACTACTGTGTGGAATGTTTTGCCTATTTTAATAACAGTTATGAGCAAGCATAAGAAATGGTGATCATGTGATGTTTAGTGGTTTAAATAAATAGTGCCCACAAGAAAAAAATAAAAGCTACACTATTTATAAGATAATAAGTAAGAATATAGAATGTGAGAACTGTCAGAAAGATAAAAAATGATGTCAAGTATTAAATTTTCTATAAAAAAATAACCTATGAACCAAAAAAAAGGCATTAATTTTAGTTAAACTATTCATCTTCAAATTAGTAAATAGATAAGTGCATGAATTATTTGGTACTTAAGTTTTAATTTGTTTTAAGTGTTGGATAACATAGCAATTTGTGTTTTCTACAAATGCAATTATAAACAGTGTTTATCACAATATTAGAGTTGATAGCTAGCAACCAGACATATGTTCTTAGAGACATTGTTGAATAAAGAGATAAGATAGATTATTCACTACAAACAGGTGTACGATTTATCGAAAATTTGTATTTCATAGGATGCATATGGAGGTGGATTTCAATGTCACAATGGAAAAAATGTCTGAGGAATTATGAATATCAAGATAAAACTCAATTTACAAATCCTTAATTTCTGTGCAGGTTTCAAAATGTCTGAGCAGCTCTAGTACATATGTCTTTTTTTGGAAAAATACTTTTTAGGTTCCAATGATCAATGAATAAAAACATTCACTATTTCCAATGTTTAATTCATCTTCAGACATGAGAAATTATTGTTCAAGATTTAATAAACAGATTATAATAAAACTGTAAAGCTAATTTACAGTTACTATAATGTAATCTTCAAGTACAAAATTTCTACATCATACATCAGTCCTATCTTATTTGTATGTAGACACACACACACACATACAAAGATAAAGGATTATAGTGGAGAATGTGTATATAAAATATGAGAATATTTTCTCTTTCAAAGTGTCTGTTATTAAATAGTAGAATGTTGTTAATGACAATGGGATGGGTCATTCTCATACGGCACAAAATAGTAGACTCCTATAGAGAGAGAATAGATTGACTATGTAAGAATAATTGTTTTAAAGAATTTCCATAAGTTATGTATATATTGTAATGGTAACTATCCTTTTTTCCAATTGATAATAATAAAATTAACAACAAAATGAAAACACAATATTCAAAAATTAATTTTGTCTAGGGGAACAAAATTATCTAACAAGCAACCATGTACATGGTGGAGCGACTAAACAATTTTATTCTTAATGGACAATTTTATAATAGTCATAATTAACAATTAAATTGAACACACATTAAAAACAAGTCTCTATGCAGATTTAATTATATTTCCTGATTGCTGCCTTCCCCTCCATTTTAATACTATTATTAAATGACAAAATAAATAATCGACTTAGACTTCAAATGAGAAATAAACAAACAACAAAATTATTAACAATAACTTTAATTAACAAATAGAATAATAATAATAAATATGCATATATTTACATTTAAAATTATATGAAGTGCACATGTGAGGAAAAAAATCTTTGTGGTTTTATAATAATTGATCAAGAAAAGCTAACAGTAAGTTCAGTTATTTACTTTGATATCTTTGTGACATTTATATTTTCTGTTCCGCAAATGTAAATCATTAATTTTAAATGTCTACTAGCAATATTAACATTTTAATTTCTTTTGATTTATTCCATGGCAGTTTTCCTATGAGGGTTTCCCTTGTAATTTCCTATGAACACTGACTTAAGCAATCTAGACGATTAGTTTTCTTCTTGTAGCAAGTAAAGGTCACATATTTAGCTTCAGCATTAGATAGTAATGAACAGATTGGCAAGATTGCAATTAATTTGAAGGCATTCCTTTGTTTGTAGCTCCATAGTCAGGTACGCCATTGGAAAGGTCAGGGGAGGCATTCTGCAATTTTACTTAAGATTGCATTGTTTTTAATTAAATAATCATTACCATTTTATTGACTTCTCTCCAGTAAGTGACACAATGAAAAAATAACAATACTTCCCATCTTTTATGTAAAGCAGACAATGAAAGAGAGCTTCTGGAACTGATAGCTATAGCAACATTGTTGTTTGTTTTATTTTTTACAAAAAAAAACCTAGTAATTTTTACTTAAAATAAAAATGATAATACATTTTACTTGTTTCACTTATTATTATCATTTTCAAAACATTTTAAAATTTATTTTATATACATGACTTTTAATATTCTACAATATATAAAAAAGAAAAATATAAACATAAAAGCCATGCCTATAAACTCAGGCATGAGGGTTACAATATATACACTTAATATAATAGTCGGGGAGGGTAGAGACTTATCGTATCTGCTGTACAAGGGTGCCACCAGGCCATTCGAACCTGGAAAATTTATATAGTAGGCAGATACATCCTGTTAAGATCCAATTTTACTTTTATTATGACTGTTAGCCCATGCCACTAGCTCATGGAAACGTAGAGATATATTTTTAATACAAAAAAAAATTTGTTTTTTTTTTTTAAAAATAAATAAAATAAGCCACTGCCAGTAATAACACACAAAAAACATTTATTAATGCACATATATAAATATTTAAAATTATTATTTTAGTCTAACTTTTACTTTAGAATTTAATTTACATTTTAATTTTTCATTTTAGAAGTTTGCACAGATGAATTAATTAATATTTTATTAAAGTGTCGAGTATGGATAGACTTCATAGATTGCACTCGAAAAAGAAAATATTCTATATCCCTTATTTAACCTTATGCCAAAACTTTGCAATCAGACTAACGCCAATCTATCTGATATATTGATGTATTCAATGCAGCACGAATACGACAACACAGTACCGCACTGTCAGAAATATACATCTGAACAGCACGGTTATTGAAAAGAAATGTCTCTCGTTCAGTACAGGAATGTTACGTCTGTCTAGTGAGAAGACCAATAAAAAAAGAAAACTCCATAGGAAGGGATTGCGGTCCTTTTTGCCATCTTATTATCCCATTCCATAGGCTAAAGAGGTGATCCAAGGAGCAGGGAATACCATCTGCTTCCGATGGTCAGTGAGAAATGGGACTTAATTTGCCCAAGTGTGGTGTATAATGTGATCCTGCACATAGCAGATCTTCATGCTACATTTACTAATTACACCAATACATCCAATCCATTGACCCTATCTAACTGCGAAACAAATAACCTAGGATTTACCCCCCCCCTTACACACAAATATAACTTTACTAATCTATGCAGCTATTCACGCCCGACTTAAATTTAACATTTATTAAAAGTTTAGCTTAACAACAACAAAAAAAATCATAATAAACACTTAAAAGAACATAAAAAATAAATTAATGGAAATGATTTTAAAAAAAAAAAAATACATTCAATAAATATAATTATTAATAAATGATTTAGTTTGATCAGATAGGAATTCATATTTAAATACTGGAATAGTTTATACTTAATGTTCATGAATTATATATATAGTTCTTACAGTTTAAAAGTCCATCCTTAATAATTGCTTGTAATTTGAATCCAGTGTTAATACCCACGATGTCCTGAGGAGACTGGCATGCCATTAGCCGCTGGTCCTTTACTGTAGCTGGTATAGTTCTTTGCCGGATTTTATTGCTGGGCCCTGATGTCCTGGGGTCTGCAATATGGGAAAACGATATTTCATTTCTTTTTTTTTAGAAAAACTGGAGGGATTGAAAGTGCATCTTTTCAATCCCTTCTCCTTCAACTCTCCCTGCACTAACACATATAGCACACATCATATTTTATTTCCAATCTTTCCCTTTTTATATTAAAATTGCGGATTGACTGGACGTGACATCATGATGATGATGATCCTTTTGCTATGATCCATTTCCTAAGGGATTTTTTTTATTGGCTATTCTGTTCTTATTGTTTTTCTCTCCTATTTGACCTTTAATTATAAATTTTGAAATGCCCAAGGGCTAGTTTACTTTAACTAATTGAAAATAATCATTTCAATTTTACACAATAGTATTAATTAAATTATTGTACATTCTTAAAGATATACATATTTTTATCTTTAAGTTGTTGTTTTTTTCTTAAAATTTAGTTTTAAAACTTTTTCTTTTTATTAAATAAAGTTTTCTTTTAATAATTTTTCCATCTGTGCGAATTTATATATATACGAGTTTAGATGACTTAATTTAAAATTTTTTAAAACAAATTTTTATTTGCAAACTTTATTATTTTTAATTTCTAATTTAATTATTAGAATGTAACAGCATGGGTGCCTGTTACAATATACAGACATACATATGCATGAGAAATATATTATCTGGCTTCATTATGGGTGTAATTGACAATACTATTGTGCCAAAGCTTAAGTGGATAAGACTATTTTAAATGCAATTCTAAAAATGAGCAAGCAGCAATGCATAGAACAGGATTAGAAGTCCATCTAAAAAATAAATAAACAAACATTTTTGAAAATGGAAATGAAGGGAGTGACAATACATGACTACATTGACATAAAATTAACTGATTTTTTTTTGGATACATGAACATATTGTTTCTAACTATCTCTACAACAGTTTTTAAAATAACATTCTTTGTTCTGATGATGTTAATTGGAATCCACTGAAACAGTAGTACAGTAGTGATCTACATAACAAATCTTTTACATCCGTTGACAATAAAATCTTCATTTAAACATATATCTATAAAAGCCTATAACAAAAGGATTTAAGAGAATGAAACAATGCAGCATCTCTTCTTTGGCTGTCTGACATTAAATAAATGCAGAGCAATACTCCATGGTTGGATGACATCCTATAAGCAAAGGATTTTTAACCTGAATGAATCCTAAAAACTGGAATCTTTGGAATAATTAGACTGTCAATCACGATGAACTATATAGTCTGGACAATGAGATACCATCTGATATTTGGGAAGAGTAAAGGTAATTTACAAAATGAACTTTTGTGCAAGATCAAGGCTGTCAGAAAGAGGGATCATATGACTTCACCGGAAAGAAATCTATAATGATACCTGGAAGCTTGTAGTGTTGCCAGAATAGTTTTTGCATCAGTGCTGGTGAGTTTCATTAATAATCTGTCCAAACGTCACTCTACATAAACCACTAAAATGGCTCTAGCCATAGTTAGATATGCCTGTTTTGGGCAATTGAGATCCAAAGGATCAGCTTTCCTATAATGGCTGTAAGGCTGGGGAATGTGTTTTGTTTCCCTTCCCATGTTTTATCAAGTAAAGATACCAAACTCTCAATTTTAAGAAGAATGACAAGACTGTTGAAAAGTGTGCATGTTGCTCAAACTGTCAGAATGCTCATCATGATTCAAGATAATTTAGTTGTTTTTCCCTTTGTATCTGCTTTACAATCTCTTATTTGTATTCATAGTCAACAAAAAGGTTTTATAATTAAATAAAAGGAGTCCCTTTCATTACTCAGTGCAACCTTAAAAGAATCAAGCAGGATAAATTTTAATGTCCCCTCATATATTCTTATCATTGCATCTGATAAATGAACATATGGGGACATTGCTCACCAACATGAATGCATGGTAAAGGTATTGGCCATTTATCAATGACTTCAGTATCAAGATACACCATGGTCTGTTTCTCAGGCAAAATGAATGAGTATATTAATGATCTTTTTTAAATATTTATAATCAGAACATATACTCTTTATGCATGGAACCTTAAAATCATAAGCCAAGGCAGAGGTTGACAGTCAAAGGCAGAAGATACTAGTGACCCAGGCTGCCATTTGATGACCTTTTATTTAGGTACTGATAATTGAAGTCCACATCAATTGAAGGAAGGTTACATGTATTGGAAAAAAAACCCTTTAATATTATACAATATAGTATTGGACTTTCTTAAGTTAGAAAAAAAATTGAGAATATAGATTTAAATGTGAACATACTTTATTACAAAGGTACAAATGTTGGAGTTGTAAAAGGAATGAGATATTCTTATAAATAAAAGTTGGAAAAATATCACTGTGAAGATTGATGATGGAATTATTCAAGTTAATGAAAAATATCAAATTCAAGTTTATGTTCAAATGAGTTTTCATTGTGATGAAGAAGTATAAGATTATTATATAGATGTACAAAATACTTTTGATCATAATACATGACATTTGAAAAATACTGTAGAAGTCACTAAGACTGGAATTGGAAAACACTTGAAAAATGAAATCGTGGAGACAGAAATAAGGTAAAACATAACTTATGGAATTCTCAAAAAAAAAGAAAACTATACATTGAAAATTCTTTAAGAAAAGTGTTAAATGGAAATGGACATGAAAGCATCCAAACGAGGTACAGCAAAATTGCACTAAATTTTGATTAACGGAAAATATATATTTCAAAACTGTAATGTTGTTAGCAATAGGAAGTAATCATTGATTCGTGAGATGTAAGATACAAGTTACATGTTAATGCAAACTAGAGACAAAAACTATTAAAAACGATAGTATTTACAATTGATATTTTTAACGTTTGCAAACAATCCAATAAATTGAAATTAGATAACTTATTACTTATTTTAAAATATTGTCCAGCATTGAAAATGCTTCAACCTTAACCAAGATCTATAAGAAGATAAAAATGACTGTATTAAGACATGCAACAATAACAATTGGTACAAATCAGTAGCATTTCATGAATTTTCAAATGAGATAAAACAATATATGAAAAGAAGGACATGAATATATTTAAATATGATTCATTTAAAGAAGCTTAATAACTACAATTCTGTAAAATGGCTTTAAAAATAGTTAATATTAGTATAAAATAATATAACAATGAATTGGCAAGGGAAGCTATAAAAGGTACTAAATATTATTTAAACAATAAGATGGAATTATGACAAAAAAAATAGCGATAATAACATGAAATGGATAGAAGAGTTTTATAAAGAATTATATAGCAATAAAGAAAAATAAAACAAAATAATTTCTACAATTATTATATCTTGTAAATTGCCATCCATTTTAAATGAAAATATATGCAATTACACCTAATGAAATGTTCTAAGAAATGATGGGATTGTTATTAATATCTTAAAAAAAGCAAGTGAAGAAATAAAAAAATTATTGGCAGAAACTATGTATCCAAATAATAACGATGTACCAGATGAATGAAAAAATACAATAGGAAGATATTGATATTTTACAACAGGAAATAAAAAATATATATTCAAAATTACAGACCAATCTTTATCAGTTTGATATAAAATATTTTACTGAGATAAATTAAGGTTGACTTAAAAATGGTTTTAGCATAATGGACTATATCCAAGTATTAAGAGAAGTTATATAGAGCACTAACAAATATAAGTTATAAAGTGAATTTACACATTACAAAAAAGCATTTAATTATATAAAAATGTTCACAATGATTAAAGATTTAGACTATTAAGAAATAGACCAAGAATATGTTCATATTCTAAAGGATATATATCAAATGCAATAGCCGTGTTTAGATTACATGGTAACCACTAAAATTAACATTGATAAGGGTATATGACGGGATGATTCTGTATTTCCTAAACATTTTACATCAGTCTATAATAAATATTCTGAAGATTAAATGGAAAACTAAGAGAATAAAAATAAATGGAGATTATTTAAGTTATCTAGACTGTAGATGATATCATTTCAGAGCTTCAAGAAATATTGGAACAGTTATCAGCTGAAAGTAAGAAAGTAGATCTAAAAATAACAAATAAAAAGACTAAGGTTTAATATGTTTTTTTTTAAAAAAGAAGAAAAGACTGATAATCAATCAAAATTAAGAAATTAACTAGTAATATCTTGATCAGATTATTGATACAGATAAAAACATAATGGATGAAATTAATCATAGAATTAAGTTTGGACTGAAATGAAAGATTTTTAACAGACGTATTTTCCCATATCTTTTGGCTTTCAGACTTAGAAACTTAACAGAAAAGCAATAGATTTCAAATCAATCAGTCGAGTATTGGGAAATGTAAATGGGACTAAGAAAAAAGAATTGAAAGTAAAAAACTTAAGTGAGTAACAAACAGATATTATTGATACAATTTACAAACTGAAATGAAGCCGGATTGGGTATATTGCAAAAACAGCAACAGAAGGACAATCGAAGCCTTAAATAGATCCCAAGAGATAGTAATAAGATCTAGAAAAAGTTAACATGGGAGACAGTTGGATAAAATAAAAGTTTGTTGGTTTGATGCAGGAAAGAGAAATTATAGATTGGCGAAATAGATTAAACTTGGAGGGTTCTTCATCCTATAATGGATCCATAATATTGTTGAAAAGTATCAAACACAACATCAACCCCTTCTACTTTATCTTAAATTATTAGCAATCAACATGTTAACAGGAAAAATATTAAATTAATAAACCCAGTTCATCTTAGCACAATGTTAAATTGTAAATTAAATGCATCAATAATTATTACCAATCATTTACTATGGTAGAGGTTATCACTGCCTTTCTGGTTTAATCGAACACCTCCACTCCCTAACATATGTAGCATATATTACATATACTTAAAACATTTATTTCATCATACACATTTCAAACACATGAATAAAACATGTATTTATTTTCATGTATTTGAAATTTATGTTGTGAAATAAAAATGTGTATAAGCCATCGTAATTGCTTTAAAAAAAAAATTATTACTTACTAATATTGAGATATAAAGCTATTTTTTAAATATGATTCATACAAAATAGTTTAAAGTTTTCTATACTTACCAATAAAGAAATGTCATTTACATGATTTTACAAATGTCTATATAGTACCTAATAACCTGGTGATATATATATGTACAATAATTTGTCTTATGTACAAATTGTTTGTACAAGCTATTTACAGGTAGAAATTTATTATATTTCTACATACATGAATTTATATGTACAATAGTGTGTTCCAATTGAAAAGTGATTGGTTCTCTCTCCAAGCTATTTGCCATGTCATGTGTGAATCAAGCCATGTTAGATGCAGCAATTATGACTTCACTATTGACCACAAATATTTTAAGGTATTAGCATGTCTGGATCCAAACTATGACATAAAATGTGATAGTATGTTTCACATCTTTGGAGATCATCTTCAAGGCCTCTCCTGCCTTCAAGAAAACTTGCAAGCCTATTTAAAAAATGTTTTTGTGATTAATGGCTTCTACTGCCAAACATGTTTCAGTAAACGTTCTGTCTAATTTAAAACAAAAATGCCTGTAAATTAAGATAGAAAATATATTGCTGCATTTCATGTCGTAACTCATAAACCAAATAAGAGAGTACCTTAATTTTTATAGCAAATAGCTAAAATATATGAGAACACAACACATGAATTAATTCAGATGGTACTCCATGCTGCCAAGAGAGAACCAGCTACCAATAATCTTTTCACTGGGATGCACTTTTACAATACAATATTTCTATTATACCAAACTCACAGAATTTATACCATTGCTTTAATCTTACTAACAAATAATACATTCCTATCAAATACCAGAATATCTCATTCTTTAATTTTATTAATTCTATATAAATCATTATATGTTTTTTAGTATTCATTGCAATATCAAATAATTTATTTACAATGATTTATTTAATGAAGTACAGGATTTAATATTTGGCTTATATAATTTATGTTTGAGTAATACACTGATAAATAAGCTCTTTCATATAAAACATAAGATGTGATGTAAAACAGTTTCTTAATTATAACAGAATTAAATATAGCACTGCCATCCAATAATTATTGATTATTCAGTCTTTTAATAGATGGATATGAAATTAAATAAAATTAACTAGTTTTTTTCATATTTATTATGCTAAAATATACATTTATTGCAAGATATAAAACTTAATTTGTAATCATTTGAAATTAATAACCTCGGGAATTCATAAGTTCCAACACTACAAGTGCTGGAAATGGAACTCATCAGAGGACTTAATGCTCCAGTCTGAGATTCTATTACTGACCTAAACCACACAGAGCATTTAAAATTAATAATTTCATATACAACTAGTATAAAATGTGATTTTTCAGTAAAATGAAAAATTTGAAATATTAAGTTTTCATATCTGCAAATAAGAGCAATGCATTTGCATCAATGAATAGAAAATAGTTCTAAAATTTTTTTTGCGTTCTCACTAAAATACTAAAAAAGAGAACATTTGGGAAAGAGAAAGGAATTTGCGGAAAAATTATTACAGTGAAATGTTTGAAATATAATAATCTATATTATATTTTACAAGTTTCCTCATTACTTCTAGGCATGTGATCTGAAATAAATATGAAGGCATTTAAACCTACAGAAAGTCAAGAAATAGCAGGCTTTGACTTTCATGAGTTGTTACTGTTTCCTAATTTATAACCATGACGATAATTTGAAGTAAAAAACATTTTTGTATTGTGCACAAATTCAAAACTTGATTTTATTAATAAAAAAGACACATTAATTGTTGAATGGATTGGAATAGTAATAGCTTTATAGCCCAGGTCCGTACCTAGCAGAACCATTTTTCCCATGGACAGTTTTGCACAGGATGTTCCAAACTAATAATTTATAATTTTTAAATATTGAAATAAAAAATACCACTAAACTTGAAAAACTTAATAATGAAGAAACAGTCACAAACATCATCTATTGCGATTTTTTTTACATTGTCAAATTTTTATGATTTTAAATTAAATTTAAAACATTTTTTTCCTGCTATATTATATAATTAAATTTTTTTAAAAGATGAGTAAAAAAACGTAGCTATTTGTAAACCACTGAACAGGATAACTATGTAAATTATTTACAATTAATGACTTCTTATTATGTTAAAAAATGATTCTTCATGTTTGTACTATATCACGCATACCAAAACTAAAATTTATTTGGTCTAAAAATGAATATTTGCATCAACCGGTACTTGCTAACTTGCTAGTTATGACATGAGATCGATTTTTTGGTATTCTAAATAATTTACAATGCCTCCCAATGCTGAATCAACAGTCATCATCATCATCTCCCACTGATATATAATAATTGCTTGTAATTCCTTTGGGTTATTTATTTTATTTACTGTTTTTATTCATTTCATTGTAGATAAGTTTTTAATTACTTTGAAACATACTTTGCTATTATGGTCTCCTGTGAAATAATGCATAATTTAGCTCACCCTCATATTTCAATAATATAGTAATTATTTTTTACACCCATAACTTAGAATTTACTATGTTTTTATTCATTTCATTGTAGATAAGTTTTTAATTACTTTGAAGCATACTTTACTATTATGGTCTCCTATGAAATAATGCATAATTTAGCCCTTTCTCCCATGATATTCCAATAATATAGTATTTTTTACCCCCATAACTTACACTTTACTAAAGTTATTACTGTTATTTTTTTTTTGATCCACACTAAAACCTTGCATTTCTAATAGATATCCCGCATAGAGGGCCTAGAAAAACAACTGCTTGCAAAAATTGAACATATAGGCTGGTTAGTAAAAAAGCGAAACTGAAATTGTCACCTTTTGCCACATTACACCAACAAACTCTAACTCAGGTAGGTCATGTTATATATATATTTTTTCTGCATTTTATGATGAATGTGAAGAAGCTGTCTATGAAATTGTAATTTTAGATTATACATTTCAAAATTGAGTTTGTGAACCATTATAAAAATAAAAATTTTTAAAATGTGAAAAATATCCTTTTTTTTTATTATTTTTTTGTGGTAATGACTACTTTATCAGCTTTATTACATTCTTTCATATTTGCATTTTATAAAAATGTATATATATTTTTTTATTTATTGTAATAAATTAGACATTTCATTTAAAATTGTATGTCCTGTAATTTTTTCTGGGAATTCAAAATGGCCGTTCAGGTCTCTAAGGGTTAACAGAGCCATGAATTTTTTTTTTTACATCCAGGCAGATACTTCCTCTTTACCACCAAACAGAATATAATTGACTGACTTCCAAACCCAATCAATGGATTAATCTCGCATGATTTCTGATAAATAAAAAAATCAAATTCAACAATGTTGAAGGTGGCAGCAATGTTTCTTCTCATTAATCAGCATCCTACAATTTGCCTGCACCTCTACCCTATTATTATACATATGCCAAAATAGATTTTCACCCGATAATATATTTTGAATTGCCATACTAAAAAATAAAACAAATAAACTTTAATTATATATAAAAAAAATACCTGTAATATTCTTTTGAGATTTCAATAAATCTATTGTTTTGTAAAACTATACACATTGCATAAAAAGTTACGAACTTACGTGAATAAGCTGTACATTATATAAGAAACTAGAAATGAGCAAAAACTAAATATGAGTGCACTTATGTAGAACATGAAAAATGTAAGTTGGCCCAGTCAAGATGGAAAATGTAAAACATTATTTTGGTATGTATATTTTTGGAGTAAAACAGTTAATGCTGACATATCCATTATCATCTTTGTTAAACAGACAAAAGACAAATCCTACGCACGATTCATTCAAGCCTTTTTATTTCTTCCTCTACTCATAGTTTTAAAATTATCATTAACTATTTTCCATGCCCTGTAATTTTTCCACAATATTATGCACATATTTACAGAACACTTTTAGATCTACGTGCATGCCTTATTCAAGTCTTCATAATTTTCTCAAAAAATACATTTTTTACCAGCTTATTTTTTTTAAACATTTCCACATTATTAATTTTATAATGTTAGTGTTTTTCATTTTATTTGAAAACTATGTACGAGTTTTTTTCTCATTTTACGTAATTGTCTTCACTTCGGCTCTGTAACAATTTTCTCGGACGTAATTTTAAAAGCCATCAAAGATCAATTTCATACCTTTATAAAATGCTTATTTGGCGATAATGTTCATCACTGTAATTCTTTATTATTAGTTATCTCTTGAGTTAACCAGCTCCATAACTTCACAGATGCAAAACTCTCCATAAAGTAGTGCTACTCATTCAGGGAGGCTTGAACCTAAAATCCCTATCTAGTTCCTATTCATCCAATATCCACAGATTAGTTTCTAGCTTGTGGCTTTCAACAGTGAGGAGTGTTGGATCTGACAGCTCTGCACCTAGATCTTAGGATCTAATGCAACTCTCCAGCAGCCACCTTATACTTTTTTAGCTAACTATAAAGCTTTTGAGTCCAAAATAAAAACACAATAATGTTTTCAAGCTAAGCTCATCAGCTTGTATAGATCTGAACTCAGTTCAGCATCCATACTGGTTGGTATCTTTAGTTCTTTAATAACAATGACAATGATTATTAAAGAATCAGACACCAAAAAGTATGGATGCTGAACTGAGTTCAGATCTATACAACTATACAAGCTAATGAGTTTAGCTTGAAAACATTATTGTGTTTTCATTTTGGACTCAAAGGTTTATAGTTAGCTAAAAAAAGTAAAAGGTGGCCACTGGAGAGTTGTATTAGATCCAAAATCTAGATGCAGTGCTCTCAGATACAAGACTTCTCACTGATGAAATGCACAAGCTAGAAACTAGTCTGGGGATATTGGATGAGTAGGCACTAGATGGGGATTTTATGCACAAACCATCCTGCATCCACTCATTACTCTGGCTTGCACTGAGTGAACTACTTTATGGAGAGTTTTGCCTCTATGAAAAAGCTCCAGTAATATTTGATGGTTCAGATCCATAACTTCCGATTCAATGCTTACTCTTAAGTTCTTTCTCTTCACCATTAAATTTCTTTACCTTAAATTTGTATTTATTTTCATACCAAACTTTCTACAAACTCTATTGATATTATACATATGTTTAAAATCATACTCATTATCGGCATAAAATGTCCTATCATCAATAAAACTGTCACAACAAACCTTCCTCCTCATCACTAAACCCAACTTATTGAACCAAATCATTTAAGTTTTAAATTATAATAATAATAAAAATAAATAATACAGAACTTATAAAGAAAAGGTTTTGAATGTAATGTAATTATTATCAACTAAACTAATGCGGGGGTAAAAAATCAGATGTCAATTTATTTTCCAAGAACAGTGAACAGCAATACTAACAGAATGTTTACTTATTACGAAATATTTAAATAGATTTATATAAATTGCCTTTTTAATTCCTTTTCTTTCTATTATGCCTTTTTCATGCAATATTTCTGTGATCTAAATTGAAAATAAATTTAAAAAATAACCCTTAAATATATATAATCGCAATATACCTAAGTATACTAACAGCAATATGTTTCAATGATAAAACCGAAAAAAAAAACTTTTAAAGACTGAACTAGCAAAACAATTATGATTATTTTAAAAAATTTGATTAATTAGAAATTAGGATAATGAAATAATTTTTTTTAGTCTGTTTAGGTCGAAAATTTTCGTTAGGTTACAACTGTCACGGAATTACTTAACAAAATTGACCTCTATAATTAATCTATAGGATATAACTTACATATGTAAAGAATTTTTTTATTAAACTATAATAATCTTATTCGAAATATTTAATAGCTTTCAAAGGTAATAACTTACAAAGAAGAACAACGAGACGGTCGTAGATGGCGCATGTAATCGTTAAACTTATAGATGGGTTATTTGAGCCGTTTCCTCAATTAACACTTAAAATCGTGAATAAACTAATTATCTAGTAGTGTATATTTCAAATTCACTTCTACAATCTCATCGATATAAAATTAATAACAATTTGTTTAATAATAAACCAAATATTTTATCAATATAATTACAGAGCAACCAATAGTAAAATGTTATGACATACATAACCGAAAAAAAAAAAAAAAAGTTCTCCGAAAAGAAATCGTAAATTATTAAACTTATCGACTTGATAATGATCTTTTAATAATAAGTAATACATTTTTTTGTCAACAGAGCAAAAATTTTAATAATGATATAAGTTTACAAGTAGCGGCGCTTTATTATTCTTTATCCATTTATTTCTCCTTTTAATCTCGTAGTTTCAGTCATTATATGTATTTTACGTAGTGATGAATCCTAACTGCTGATGAAAATATGTACGTATTAAAAAATGTTATTTTAATATCATTGGGAGTTGGCTAAATACTGTTATTTACATAAAATTCTAATTATATAAAGTCAAAATGGGAGTGACAGGTTTACAACGATATTTAGAAACCCAGTGCAAGGAAGCGATAGTACCTGTAGATATCACAGAAATGGCTAGAGACTATCAATCAAAACATAAGAAAGATCCGGTCATTGTAGTAGACGGAATGGCTTGTGTTCGTAAAATTTATGGTTCTGAATTACCTTGGATTTACGGAGGTCAGTGGTGTGAATACATTGAAAATTTATCAAAATTAGTGAATGCGTTTGAAAAAGTTAATATCAAGCTTGTGTTTATTTTTGATGGTTGCGTTGTTGGCGACAAAAGGCCAGTGTGGATTTCCAGAAGAAAACAAGACATGCAGAAAGTTAAGACTATCTTTGATATTATTAAAAGAACTGGAAAGCAGCCGAATGCCGAACATTTTCAAATTCCTGCTTCCCTTGCTAGCTTAACTTCTTTTGCTTTGAAATATAAATGTGGTTCAGAAGTGCATTTAACATTAGAAGAGGCTGATAAAGTTATTTTCGACTTCGCAGAATCAAATCATTGTTTTGCGATATTTAGCCAAGATACTGATTTTTTAATATATAATACGGTTCCATATTTAAGTATAAATGAACTAGATATTGATACTTTAAAAACAGTAATGTATGATCGAAATATATTAGCGCAAAAGCTAGGCTTGAAAGTTCATCATTTGCCTATTTTTTCTAGTTTAGTTGGCAACGATCTCATTTCCGTTAGAGATGTAAGACCATTTCATCAGTGGTTGATTAGTGATAACTCGTATAGAGGCGATCGAGGGATACAAGCTATTTTATCGGTTGCACTTTACATAAATCAAGTAATGTCTAATCGTGAATTGAAAGATGTAATTCGTCGAATTGCTTGGGATGTATTTCGAGAACCCCACAAAGAGCAAATTTTATGGAATAGTATAAACAGCTATTGTAAGAATGAATTACCTGCATCAGTTGGTCCATCATCAACAACTTGTGTAACATTTGAAACTCTTCAATTAGCTTATGATAGACATGTTAACTGTGATAATCAGCCAATTATTTATAACACATTAAGAGGATTTGAATATTATTCAAGTACGCTCTTGGAGCATGATAGCCGTCAGGATATCCCCTCATGCTGTGCTATTATACAACCAATTCGACAAAGATTATATGGACTCATTTTAGGTGTGACTAAATGGTCAATTAATCACATAAAGAACGACTTTGGTTATAGTGAACATGATGGTAGACCACCTTATAAAAAAGCCCAAATTGAAATGCCCTCAAGTTCTAGATTTTATCACAAGAGTAGTCAAACCCAGTTTTCTCAAAGAGATTTAAAATTGGGAGTCAATGCTGTGCGAGAGTGGTGTGTTGGACCAGATAATCCTAATATTGACTCAAATATTGTGGCTGCCATACCCTTAGATTTGAATAATGACGCTGCAAATCTAAATAATTTATGGTCACCATATTGTGATATTAATCTACGATGGCAAGCATTTCTATCTTGTGTTTACTGTAGTGACATTTCTTTGAAAGAAATCCAGAAGATTAAGCCCCAGTATGTGCTTCCAATTATTCTTTTACATTATCTCTATTCCAGACCCTCTGGATCTATACTTTTGGATTATGAAATTGATGCATTTCTCAGTCACACTCTTACATTACCGACTGCATCTGAAATAAAAAAAATTCATGTTGAAGAAGTAGATGCCAGAGCAGTTAAATTAGCAGCATTATTGATTCGAGGAGCTAGTGTTACATTAGGTGCTCTGGGAGCTTGTAATTATCCAATACTTCATAAAGATGCTTTACCCTGGAATTACTTTGATGGGAAATTTTTTCATTACAAATATTTATTAGCAAAAAGAGGAGCCACAGCTGATATTCTTTGTGACAACAAAGCTCATATTCTTGAAGAATTTTATTTTTTAAGACAAATTATTGTAGGTAACGCAGCAAAAAACAAATAAAAAATCATTTGCAAAGTTTTAACTTTGAATGTTATATAAATCTATGTGAACATGTGCATGTAATGAAAGGGTTCGAATCATAGCAGTAATGTGCCTTCGTTGTAATACATAAATTTAGAAAAAAAGAATAATTGTTAAAAAACATTTCTCTTCATGCACTTTTCACAATTCTTTATTTACTTTCTTAAGACAGTTGATTGCTTAATATTTCTCTTCAGATATTCTCGTAATAAATCTTTCAAGTTGTAAATTAGAGTTTATAGTTTTACTGAGAAATATTTCAGAATATCTGAAGAATACTAGGAAATCAAAACTATCGTAAATTAACTAAAAATATTACCAAATTCACCACTTCCTTTATTTTGCTGTAATATATTATATAAATGCAATTATATAAGAAATTAATATATTATGGAATGCACATTAAGAGAAATATTTAAAAACAAAAAATGAATAGAAGCAAAAAGTAAAAGTAGAAGAAATTTTTAACATTTTGAAATAATAATCACAATTTTAAGACGGAGAAGGAAAAGTTTGTAGTAATGGACATAGTAATTTGAAATTAACAAATAATTATAGAGTAGCATTTTTCTGAGTAACATCATAAAAAGAAGTCCAAATTAATATACATTAAAGCTATACTTTATAAGTGTGTGAGCATTATATGAAAATGTATGCGCATAAAAGTTTACTCTTATAAGTAATAACTGTAAATTCAAACAAATTTATAAGTCATTAGGCATAGATTTTATCAATTGTCAAAACGTTTTAAATTTTTTTTAAAAAAATATTTTTGTTAAATTTTATTAGTTGTCAAAGTTTTTAGAAAACACATTTGATAAACTTAATTTAAAAGTTATAATAAAGATAGTTGAATTTTAGTTCAGGATTAATATATTTCTAAAATGCTAATTAAAGTTATATGTACTGTCTTAAAAGATTATGTGAAATTTATTGATAGCGAAGTTCCAAAAATAAGTCAAAGGTAAAACTTATACACTTTTTTGTATAGATGTATTTCAAAATTTATTAATATAATCCCTTAGTCTGCTGGTGAAACTTAAAAATAGATGTTTAATTATATTTTTTTTAGATACGTAATTACATTTTTGGTAACAATATAATAGAAGTGAAAAGGAAAGAAAACCAGTGTGTTATATAGAATTGTTCTCGGCACAAATTTCTGTGTGGCATAAAATGAATCATGATTAGAGAACCCAAAGCTAACTTGACTGCCAGTCATCACTATAAAGATCATGCATGCATGCATGGTATCTGAAGCTGTTTGCTCACCATAATTCTTCATGAAATACATAAAAAATAGTAGTTGCCTCTGCCAAGAGAGCGCGATTCTAATAGATTTAACATGAATTAATCACCAAGTAGTAATTTGTAAATTATATGTTAATGCAAACCTAGAGAAACCAAATCATTTTAAAATATTAACAGATTTTGAAATCAAAAGAAGATAACTGATACAGTATTAAGTACTGTAACAAAGATAGCTGGTACAGAGAAAAAGCAACAATTTACCAATGAAATTTCTTCGGAGAGAAGACAGTGTATGAAGAAAAGAGATGATACAATAATATTTAAAAATAATACATGAAGAAAAATATTTAGTGTTTTCTAAAATGATATAAAAAGAGATAAAAATGTATAATGTGAATTGGAATGGGAAGCTATTGAAGTGAATAAAACTCTCAAAAGTGATATTGGAATGTTATTTCTATAATAAGAAGAAAAACTGGAACTTAATAAAAAGAGAAATGACATCTTGAAATATGTGGAAGAATTAAATAATTATATAGTAAAAAATGCTAAGAAAACAAAATATCCTATTCTATTATTACATATGACTTGCCCAGCATTTTAAACAAAGAAGTAAGATGTAATTAAATCAACGAAGAAAGAAAAAGTTCCAGGAAATGATGGAATTAAAATCTTTATCTTAAAAGAAGCGTAAAAGAATTGAAAATTGTTGGCAAAGTTGTATATCAGATGTCTAAATAATAAAGATGTACCAAGATTGGAAAAATGTATCAGTAATTTTGACATTTAAAATATATAATAAAGATGATATTAGACATTGTAGATCTTGTAGTCTTTTATCTGTTCTATATATAATTGCAACTTGTTTACAATGAATTTTTAATTAAAATCAAAGAAGCAAGCTGGATTTAAAAATGATTTTAGCCCAGTGGATCATATCCAAGTATTAAGAAAAATTATAGAAAAAAAAAACATTGAATATGAATTATGTTATTCTTTAGATTTTTAGATTCCTAAAAAGCATTTCATTCTGTGAAGACTACTGTGATTAAAACATTTGATCATCAATATATAGACCCAGCGTATTATCATATTTTGAAGAATATTTTTCAAAATCCAATTGCATGATTAGCACATAATATGAAGATTGTCATTGAGAAGAGTGTACAACAGGGTAATTCCATATCTACAAAACTTTACAAAAATTTGTAGTTATTATCTTCTAATTCATGATTATCAATTTGTATTTTCATCTTTTGAAAAAATTCAGTGAAGATTATTTTAATTTTTTTAGCATCTACTTCTAGTTCTATTCTTTCATTTTCATGTGTTAACTCTTGTATTACTTCCTGAAGCATTGTTTGCAAAAACAACCATATCATCTGTAAAATCTAAGTGGCTTAAATAATTTCCATGTATCTTTAATCTCTTCGTTTTATCATTAATGTTACATCAATATATATCTTCTTGAGGTTAACGAGATATTTTAAATATTTGTAAACTTATAGTGAAATATTTCAAATATTCGTTAACTTATTACATATTAAAATGTTAACAATATTGGTAAAGTTTTCAGCCAAATAATATTTAAAGGATGTGATTGATTTAAATAACTTTTACCTACTAACATTATTGAAAACAGTTTCTTGATAGAATTTCCCAAGTAGCTTCTTATATGATTTAAGATATGCATTTCCCCTATACCCTGCAGATTCTTGTACAGAACTGAACATGAAATGACTATTGCGCATCAGAATATGGCATTGTTACAAACTCAATAATAAACTGTATATGATACTCAAAGATAATCTATTGAATTGTTAAATGAGAGAGATCAAACCAATGCTGGTTATATTTCATGATCTTTTCCTTATTAAAACTATTGCGTTGCTGATAGATATCCGTGCATTGGCCGTTGCATACCTTTGACAGGCCAAATTTGAACCTGGCCTTTATATCCCATTTCTGGAAAGAGAAACCCCCCCGAAAGGATATACAACTACCAGTGAAACATATGAAGTAAATAAATAAAGATATCCGCATAGCAGCAAATTTTTAACCACCTGATAAAGTAGTGTTCCATAGGTTTAGCTCAATCATCTGTTTATCTCGGTTTCTAGTGGATTATTCTATTATCGGAAAATGTATTTTATATTGTTGTAAAGAGAGAAAAATTAATGAGTCATTCTTGAAGACATAATTTAAAACACAAAAAACAAATATTTCTTTTCCCAAATAACCAGTCATCATTTATATATATATAACGAAAGATCCATTCTCTGACACCCCCCCCCCCTCAAGCATTATAATATGAAAAGAAAATTAAGAATAATGTTTATTCAATTTAGATATGGAACTCCCTTATTTTCATATAAATATTCTTGAATGAAGTGGTCTGAGCTTATACATGCATATATGAAGCATTACTGTTATTTTATATGATATCAAAAAAATATGGTTATACATGTATGTCTATTTACGCATCCTTTCCACAATGTAAATAAATATTTTATAAGCATGTGCTTGTATATCAATCATAAGCAAAACTAATTTAAATCAATCAACATTTCTTTATGCCATATGTGTTATAAGCAATTACAAAAGTAAAAGAAAACATGCACATATACATATGCACATCTAGGCAATTTAAACTTAATGTGAAAGGATGGTTTCACATAAAACAATCCCGCACTACGTGTATAAACAATTCGACATACATGTACTATACCAAAAATACATATATCAGCTTTTTTTTTTTTTTTATTAAAGCAATAAACAATAAATAAAAATGGTAAATGAATAAAAGAAATTATACCATCCAGTGTCTTCATATGTCATCAGACTTCGGGGTTTCTGAGTACACTAACCAACTGGACAACAGGGTGGCAAGGACTCCACTTCATTAAGGCAGACATTTATACGATCATCTTCAGCTGGTATTAGTGGCTACATGGTGACGGCTTGGAAAAAGTTGGGCTGGTGCACTGACTTGGTAGATTCTACTCCATGTTCATCACACTGTCTAATGTAGACATTTTCATTTACTTTAGGTTTTTACCAATGCTTTCTTTTTCAGGATAGCTTCAGCAGACTGCCATGTCTGTTATACAGCTTTTGCGGGATTCTTATTTGAAGTTCAAGCTCAGCTCTGGCCCCTTTTGTGCTTATTTGTTTAATATTGGATTATCAGCATCTCTCTCTGAGATACAGCCTTATTAACCAGTCTCTGCAGCTTATAGCTAACCCCAATATCAGTCAGATGAACAGAACCCAGCACAGCAATGCAATACTTCTGCAACCATGCAAGAAAAAGCATCCTTGCATATCTCTTCTATATTAGATGATGTATTATTAATCTCTACACTACTCTATTACTTTTGTCTCTGTATTAGATTATTCTCTTCATTAATGCTTCTCTCTACGATTCTATTTTATTCACCCTTCTGTATTAGATTATTCTCTATATTGACACCTCTACGATTCTATATTGATCAACCCCCTCAGCACTTGGTGAACAGCTTATATAGCAAACTCATTATAGTATGAATTTGAATACCCCCCCTGTAACTATTGTGTCAGCCAACTCTACCTTCATGGCTAATGGATTGGAACAATGCATATAGCTTTTTACACCTTAGTTTTTTCTTTCACTTATTTTAATCTTTAAATTTTATCTTTAATTTCTGTCTTTGTTTTTACTCACCACCTTGATTGATTAAGGAGTTCCATTACATCAATTTTCATTATTGACACAAAGGAACGTTTTTCTCACTTTTCCCTGACAAAAGATCGAAACTAAAAAACACAAATCAAAAATAAAATCAGATCTCTGCCAATCTCGGTGGCTCATTGCCTTGGACTCTTTTGTTCTTAAAAATAAAATACAAAGCAGGATGACCATTAATACATTAATAAAATTTAGCACTCAGTAAAACAATAGCATCCTGACTTTGCTTTAACTTATTAGCAGAGAACATATCTGATAAACTAAAAAAAATATCGACTTGTTGGACCATTTACAATTACTTTTAATTATTCCATTTTTTTTATAAATATGTCTCAACATGTAAATAACTTTAAAAAAAAATTGGAAATGTGAAACGTTTGTGACGGTTAAAAATAAAACATAAAAATATTACTCGCATATGTAATATAATTATCACACAAAATTATAAGTTTGAATATTTAATTTACTCTTGCCTGTGGGTAAGATATATGCACAGATCATCATCATTCATTTCACAGTACGTTTATATAGTTTGTATCGGACTTATTATTATAATAGCGATGGAATATAATTTAAATTAATACACACTAATATTTTCTATGTATACAATGAGGTGTAGCTTTAGCGACAGCCACCTTGTGCACGGCCGCTCCAAGAGTGCCCAACACAATATGTATGTCTTAAGATTTTTCTTGATGATTTTATACGTAATAAATTTTGTAGAATAAATATTTACTGATTCATTATAACTTGATTTCTTGTTGTATTAGGTTTAAAACTTCTTTTCGGATAATATATTCAAGTTGCAAAATGAATTTCAAGGTAGATTTCAAACAATTGGCAGAAAGATTAATGAAGATGATCCATGAATCTACAAAATGCATTATCATTTTTCATATCCTAACCCATAATTTAGACACGATAGGATTTTAAAATTGTTGTGGAATATAGTTAAATTAACACATTCTGATTTATAGATTGTGCTTCAGGCAACTTGAAGAAAAAATTAGCCTTTTTTATTGGCACCGATTATGTACTTAATGTTTAAAATAATTTAAAATTACATTTTATATAAAATAAAATTTAATAATTTTTTGTTTAAGATGTGAAGGTTGAAGTTTATTTTGTCAGTGTTATTATCTAAACTTAGAAAATGTGTCGTTTGTGATAACGGCATTTATAACTCTTTATGATAAGGATTTATTTAGAAGCAAATGCTCATTTTTGTTGATCAAGAAAATTCATGCACCACTTGAAGTTATTACTTTTTTTCTAATGCCTTGGAAAACTTCATTGTTTAATAAAGTAGTTGTTAATTTAAATAACATTTTTGCAAGATGTAACATTGTAGATTAACGATCTCCAATATCTAATGCATTCATGCTTAAGGTATGCAACAGAAAATTGTCAGTAATCAATATTATTTTTGAGGATGAATTCAAAATTCTTAAATCATTACAATTATGAAATCTAAATGTTTTCTAATAATTAAGGCCAAGAGAAATTTAATTTTAAATAATAAGAATAATTGTATGATTAGTTATTTGGATGCCTTTATGACCTTCCATCACTCCTAAATCCAATTGACCCATTTAAATGAGATTTTCATCTCTATACTTTGTCAACTGAGTATTGAACTAGGAACTTTTAGCTCTTATGTTACATTTGTCTTTTTTTTTTTAAGTAAATACTTCTATGATCCGAAAACAATTGCGAACAGTAATCGTTAATAACTGAACAACTATGCTAAATGCTATCGCTGTTTAAAAATTTCTAATAAATTTCTGCTTTTAGACTACCTTTTATATACATCCCCACCTTTTTTAAAAAATCTTATTTACATTTTTAGAATTTGTTCATTAGTTTTTATTTGAAATAATTTTTCTCTTAGAAACTTGTGTAAACAAGATGTTTTAAACTTATTTTGGGAATCTTTTTTTATAAGTTATTCTAAATTGAATAGAATCTACTTTTTCAGTTTGGTGAAATTGTTTTCTTTAGTGATGAGGATGGCAGAATTGAGAACTAGATATATCTGATTCTTTTAGGATTAAGGAAAGAAAAAATATTGTAGGTACATGAAATGCAACATCTGTTTTTAATTTGTATTTTGTTGCTCAAATAGCATATAACTTCCAGAGAAACAACTATATAATAAATAAATTTTTGCGAAAACACCACAGATATTTTTTAAACATGAATAAAGATATTTGAAAAAAACTAACGATCACCAGGATGCACTTCATGCTGAACCAGTTCTCTCTTCAATTGCCTTATGTTACAATCTTAAATGTTTTCATCTCATGTTCAGTATTTATCAATATCAAGTTATTACACATTGATTTATAGGATTAAAATTTCTGGAATACCAATATCATATCAATTATTTCAGGTCAATACATTAATGAGTATTAATTAAACTAAAACATTCTGTCGTTCTTATTTCAGATATAAACTTTACATGTCAATTAAAAATTAATAAATCTTTCATCTCTCTTTTTTCATGTGCATTATCTTTTTACACATGGAAGAAAGATGAAATTGATTAAAACTGCCATGTATTTGCATTTCATTAAAGAAATATATATTAATTTTTAAACTGGGTTTAAAGTTTATATTTAGCCAAGGAATTGTATTTATCTAAAGTGGAGAGTGTTAAAGTTGGACTTGCAAAAAAGTTGAAACTCTTAAATCAAATAGTAACTGTATATATTTATTAATAGCAATTTTTTTATCTTCAAATTGAGACAGTCTTTGTTTTTCTGTTTTATCACTGAACTAAATTGCACAGTTTTGGTTATGAGTTTTATACTTTAAATAATTAAATTAATTTTATAAATGTAATTGCTTATCACATACATCTTTATATGTTTGTTTGCGTTAATTTTTTATCATGCAACCAGTTAACTTGAGATTTGGATTGAGCGCAGATTTGGCAGCAAAATAAATTATAACACATTCCAATCAATTGATGAAATTGATATTTTTATCTTTTTTTCTTTGCTTTAAAAAAATATATTTTAGATATGATTCAGGAATTGATAACCTATGATGTACCACTATTATTAGATTAAGCCATTCCACAAGCAATTATTTGAATAAACCAAATATATTTGCATATATGTAAATTTGTCATCATCATCATTATCAACCATTATCAATCCACTGCAGGATGAAGGTCTCTCCAAGTTTAATCCATCTTCTCGGATGTATAGCTTCTCTTCTCCACATCACCCCTGCACACTTTCTTATTTCATCCATCCATCTCACATGTGGTCTCTTTCTGGGTCTTTTACAATCTCTTGGAATCCAGTTTAAAATTTCAATTGTCCATCTATTATCATCTTTTCTAACAATATGTCCAGCCCAACTCCAATCTTTTAATTTTTTTAATGAGGTCAGTAACACCTGTTTGTTCTCTTACCCATACATTGCGTTTACGATCTCTTCTTGTTACTCCCAACAAACATCTCTCCATACTTCTTTGAGTGGTCTGAAGTCTCTGAATTGCTCTTCTATTAAGTGTCCAAGTCTCAGATCCATAAGTAAGAACTGGTAAAACACATTTGTTAAAAACCTTCCTTTTCAAACACGTAGGCATATTTTCTTTTAGTATCAAGTTATTTCTACCAAAAGCACTCCAACCAAGTTTAATTCTATGATTAATTTCCTCCATTATGTTTCCATCTGTATTAATAATCTGACCAAAGTATTTGTAACTGTTAACTTCTTCTAATTCATCATAATCAATCTTTATTTTCATATTTTGAGCAAATCGATTAAACATTACTTTAGTCTTTTTAACATTTATCTTTAGTCCTACTTTCCTATTTTCATCTGATAATTCCTGCAACATTTCCTGCAGATCTGAAGCATTATTTGCAAAAACAACTACATCATCTGCGAAATCTAAATGACTTAAATAATCACCATTTACTTTTACTCCTTTAGTTTCCCATTTTAATCCACAAAATACTTGTTGCAGCACTGCTGTAAAAAGTTTTGGAGATATGGAGTCACCTTGTCTTACACCTTTCTCAATGTTGACTTTCCCAGTGTCATTATGTAATCTAATTGTTGCTGTTGCATTTTCATAAATATTCTTTAAAATATGACAATATCCTGGATCTATACCTTGATGATCTAATGCTTTAATCACTGAAGAAATGTTTATAGAATCAAATGCCTTTTCATAATCTACAAATCCAAAACATAATGACAACTCATATTCATTTGTCCTTTCTATAACTTCTCTCAATACCTGGATATGATCTACTGTACTAAAACCATTAAATCCAGCTTGTTCTCTTGGTTGGTGGAAATCCAATGTTCTCTGTAGACGAGTAGTAATTGTCTTGGTAAAAATTTTATATAAGGCTGATAGGTCTGTAATTTCTAATATCTTCTTTATCATCTTTTTTAAATATTAATATTATTACTGCATTCTTCCAATCATCTGGTACATCTTTATCATTTAGACATTTGGTATATAACTTTGCTAAAAAAAATTCTATTTTTTCACCTGCTTCTTTTAATATATCAATTATAATTCCATCATTACCTGGAGCCTTTCCTTTCTTCATACATTTAATTGCATGTCTCACTTTTTCATTTAAAATTCTGGGCAATTTGGAAGATGTAATAGATATACGAGGTACTTGTTCTTTATTACTATATAATTCTTGATAAAAATCTTCTACCAATTTCATGATGTCATCTCTCTTTTTAGTAATAATTCCATCTTTTTTCCTTATTGCAGATATAAATTTCCTACCAATACCAAAATGTTGTTTTACATTCTTAAGACGTTTATTTTCTTCTACAGCTTTTCTTGCTAGTTCACAGTTATACTTTCTTATATCATTTTCAACTCTTTTCTGCACCATTTTACAAAATTCGAGATATTCAATTCTTTTTAATGCATCATTTTTGTATATCTTCATATTCCTTCTTTTCTTCATAAATTCTCTAGTCTCAGTAGAAATTTTATTGGTCAATTGCTGTTTTTTTCTACCAGCTATCTTTGTTGCAGTTTTCAAAAGTGTATCGGTTATTTTCATATTAATTTCATTCAAATCTGAATCATGTTCAAAATCTACTAATACTTGAAACCGATTTGTAAGTTCTAAATGTAAATTTGTAAATATTGTTAAATAAACTACATTTTATTTTTTTTAATTTGTTCATAATTGATTCATATTTTGGTTACTAAATGGATTCAAACCCATGCTTAATATTTATTTTTGTTTGAAAATATTTATTTACTTTTTTTCTAATCTTTTCTCTCCATTTGCTTCTATTTTTCTCTCTTTAATTTGTGACTAATTCATCCGACTATCTTCTCTTTAGAACGTTCACATTGCAGATAACAACGATCATAAGCTTGCACTTGGCAGTGCCATCTTGCAACATTTTATCTAAACATGAGTAATTAATATTAATAATAATCATGTAAGTAATTATTTTAGATGTGACTTGATATTTAAATATTTAAGTAGCAGTTTCAAATGTATTATTATTTGTTATGCAGTTATTTAACTTGCTTGTTTTTTTGGCCGTAAGTCTAATTCAAATCCTGGAACTCAATTTTCGAACTAGTTGAAACTTTGTATGTATTTATTTCACTGATAATACATTTTTTTAGAATGAGCAAATATTTTTTATAAAAAAATTCATGAGAAATTTAAGTTTATATGTAACATTGATGCTAGCAGTATTGAACAACATTCGTAATTTAAAATTGAATGATTCATTAAAAACTGATTTTGATAATTCAAAGTTATGTATATAAAACAAAAGTAGTTAATAAAAAAAAAATAAAGAAATGCTTTTAATTACATAAGTGCACTAAAAAGTAAATTTTATTCAGCTCTCACAAATAAAAGTATGGTTAGAATGTCTTAGTCTACTTTTTTAAAAACTTTTATGGGTTGCATATAAAGGAAGAACTACAATTTGAGAGTTCATTTAATAGTCTTCATTATTTTGCTACTACGTATATGAAAATATATGTTTAATTTCTATTTATATGAAGTCCACCCCACACTTTTATTTGTAAAGATATTTGTTGTTTTTATTTTCCATTTTTTATTTTTATATGTGTATAATACTAAATTATCAAAATGAGATGAATTTATATCAAATTTTTTCTAGACAGAAAGATTAAAAACTAGTGTAAGTTAAATAAAAACATATAATAAAAAAAAAGCCACTTAATTCAGGTTTTAATGAATCATTCAGTTTTAAATTATAAGTAGCACTCCGATACCGATAGCATCAACTTTTACATATTAAAATTAAGACGTAAATTTTTGGCAAATATTTTTGTTAAAATTATTTGCAAACTCTAAAAAATAGTGTTGTGGTTGGAAATACATGTGTAAGCAAAGTTTGAATTAAATCAGAAATTGGAAAATGGATTTAAATAGTAATTTTATACAGACAGACTAAAAAAAATAGATTAAATTAAAACATATTTAATTACTATACTATACAGTGGTGCCATGAGCTACACTATCTAACTGCATGACTACAATTATACACTATCAAAGAAAAATATAAACAAACATGCAAAAATATAAATAAACGATTTTAAAAAAAACATTAAAATTTGCAATATTCGAAGTCATTTTTCCTTCTTAAGTGCCGCTCATGATTTCACTTACAAAAAAAATTTGTAGATAAATTTTAAATTAAGTCAGCTGCAGTTTTTCTATCTCAGAGTATCATAAATGATTGTGTTCATTAATAAAATTTCTTGGTTTATGTTGAAAGCATGTACACTTTATTCTTTCTTTATTATTCTTTAAGAATTTGACGTGCGGTATTTCCTGTAATAAAATATTTTTTTAACAGTTATGCTAAAAGTTTTACAAAATTTTAGAATAATGTTAATACTGATTTAAAACAAATAATTAGAGAGATAATTTCTTGATAAAGAGACTAGTCTATTATGTTTCTATAAGAGAAAAAAAATTATTAAAAAAAAGTATATTGCCCAGAACATATTTATTACTGACAAAAGTTACACATGTAGCTATTTACTTTATTTTAAGAATAAAAATACAAGTTAGTTACTATTTTTTATTAGTCATTCATTAGATTAGAGACTATCCATTTAATGAATAATATTTCTGTAGTAATTTTCATTACATCACTCATGCAAGGTAGAGACTAGTTTCTATTAGCTTTGAACACCTTATGGAGAGATACAATCATAAATATACTACTAAAGACATGGAAAAGATGTACGATCTCTAAGATACATATTCCGAGCACTCATCTGTTGGCCCAGATCACATTCTCTTGTACATATCTTTATCATTGTTCAGTATATATAGATGCTTCAGTAAAAGCATGAGTAAACACTCAAATAAATGAACTCTCATTTTGTTTATAGTATAATTTTAATTTATATGTATGCATATTCTATATGTAAAACAGCATCTGTGTTATATATATATGCATGTTGAAAAGTACTCTGTACTGGCATTTGTATAAAAAATGCATATCAATAAAACATGAGCCATTATACACTATATACATTTGTTTAGAAGAGAAGCTTGGAATAAAATATAGTTCACTGCTCCACTATAAATATTTGAAATTTTGATTTTTTGTGAAAAGTAAAGTTGATCTTGAAAGGAAAATAAACTTATCCTAATAAAATTTATAAAATGTCACAAATCATGAGTCCTTTTTTATTCTGCACTTCCATTTTCTCATTCTTGGAAATCATTTCTTGATATTCACATTAATTACTTTTTTTAACTGATTTCCCCCTCTCATAGTTAATATAATACATATAATTTTAAAAAAATTAAGTGCAGTAGTATTGATTAGCTGGTAATTAATTCTTGCAATGACAATGCGGTCTGATGTATTCACAGTAGGAAAGTTCTGAAATGTAGTATGCATACATGCGCTTCATTAGGATTAACATTCACAATACCACTTAACACCACATGATCATTATCTCATACTAACACATAATTGTTATTAAACAAAGCAAAACTCCATGCAGTAGTGCCATCTTGTGCCAACCAGAGTAATCAATGGCTGCCAGAAGGCTCCTCACTGATGAAGTCCACAAGCTAGAAACTAGTCTGGGGATATTGGATGAGTAGGCACTAGATAGGGATTTTATGCACAAGCTTTCTGGCATCCATTAATTATTCTGGTTGGCACAAGTTGCCTTGTTTAAGCGCAATAACACTAACGTTTATTATATAAATATAAATGTAGTGTGAGAGAGTACATTGTGCAATTTGTTCACTGTGAGCATTCTCTCAAAGGTTACTTCCACATAATTTAGAGCAGTCATAGCGTGATTGACTAGTTCTTGGTTTGATTCTAATTCTGGCAGTTTTGATGTTCAAACTTTTTACGAAGTGATTAATAAAGCCATTAAATTAATACTATTTAAGCATTTAGAATTTTAACCATAAAAATGAAATCATAATTTAATATCTCAAATTGATTCTGAATTATCTCATAATTAATGCAAATATATTATTAGTTTTCAAAAGTCTCCGTTAAACATCGAAATGAGTTTTTTAGCTAATTCATCACTTAATTTTGAAGGCAATTAATTGAAAGATTTGATTAAACTCAACTTTGAAGCGTGGCAATCATAATATCCTATTCTTTCACTTAGAATTTTTTTTATACAATAAATTTTTGCCATTTTTACATAACCCGTCTTGTCATACCTTATAGAGATCTGTTGTGGAAATGTGTCTTCTGAACTCATCTTTACTTGACTGAAAACGTTTTTATAAAATAGAAGACTCTGTAATTGTGAATCTGTTATTTTTATAAACTTCCTTAAATGTTAATTTTGAAAATCAGTTGTGATTCCTTTGGATTTATATTAATAATGTTTATTTTCATGAAAAATTTGTAAAAACGTAATCAATGATTTTTTGAATACTTCTAAGGCTTGTTTTGAGCTTACTATAAACCACTTTTTAATACATTTTTTTATTTATTTAATATCCATGAATAATTTTACTTTAGATTTATATAGTAATTGTATTTTTCAGTTAATTTTATTTTTATATACTTTTATTAAATTTATTCTTTATTTATTTGGAAAATCTTGTAACTCAATTTTTACCTAATTTCTGATACAGTTGAAAATTTGCATACATATATATTTGTAATGACAATATATTTTTTTTGAGTTTTCAAAAAAATTAAAATATTTTTTTTATTTTATATTATATGGAATTCAATAATCTTCAGAACTGCTGTTTAGTAGTATTAAATTGATCATACATAAAACTAAAAAGGACAAAATGATATATACATGTAAAATCAAATAAATTATTTTTTATATACACAAAGATACTAAAACATAAAAATAAGAAGTGCTCCAAGAATTATAATTTCTTTTATATGTGATAACTGAAACACAGGCTTATTATATACCTGTGTCTATATATATGTAATATATAGGATATATAAGCACAATATACTCTCTCTATATATATTATATATATAGACACAGGTATATAATAAGCCTGTGTTTCAGTTATTACATTGTAGAGATGTCTGCTCAACCTTGCATATGTATTAAATGGATTATGTCCTGTACATGTGGAATTCAGATTGACCTTAGGTCAACATGGGTATGACAAGAATCTCGGCCTCAGGGTGGCCTTTGAACATTCCATCATCAGATTTTCAATTGGATGGATAGTTGAAGAGTTGGAGTGTGGAGTAGATTGAAGCCTGTCCATTAAAGTATGAGGATTGTCTATCTTAATATATATCTGAGCACTTATAGTATATATGTGTGGAGATGATAATCTTAACCAATTGATGATTGCTGGTTTAGCATGAAATACTTATATTGGTGATTATTTATCTTTTCAACATATATGTGGTAAAGAGTATCAGTGTTATTAGATAGATTGGAGAGTGGTGGGTCATGTGAAAGTCTGTGCTCATATACCCTATATATTATATGTGATAATATATTAGACTATTTCTATCATTAAATGTTGAATGTGTAGAAAATTTTAAACTTTCTTTATACTTTTCAAATACAAACAACTTGTTAGTAATAACACACAAATAGACAACACACCTTAGTAATGACTTAATGTTTCAAGTAGTAGTATTCTCCACTTTTCTTCAAGTGTTTCTAGCCTGATCACTGATTATTAGCATAGGAGTCAAACTCGCATCTTTAGATTCTCGAATATTAAATTTAACACAAATACTCTAACCAACTGAGTTATTCTGTCAAAGTTATTTGTATTTAAAAAGTTTAAATAAAGTAAAAACAATAGATGATGGAAATAGTCCAACATATCACATCTAATATAACATTATCATAAAACTTCTGATAAATACACTTTCTTCTACTTTTACAGCATTCTTGGCATTATGTAATTAAAAATAAATAATATGGGGCAAAGAATAATTTAAAAAGATGTAACTAATACCTATTTTAATTAAAGAAGCATTTAAATAAGCTAATACCAATCAATGCATTAGATAAAGTAAAAGAAAAGTGAGCATAAGTAACAGACTGACTTTGATATAAAGAAATGGGTTTTATGTAAATGATTTTTATTTTTAGTCACATAATACCAAGACAGTATACTGTGAAATCAAGACAATTTTAAAAATATTTTATCATTTTACCACAAGAGGACACTGTTTTCTAAGATGGGAGGTGAGAGGAAAGTATTGACTATTTTCGAAATGTAATATCATTGAATGAGGTTCAGGATAAATTTATAGAGAATGTAAGACATTTAAAAATAAATAAAGAGATAGAGATTGTATAATGGTATGAGGACAGAAAAATAGAACTATTGAAACTTTTTTTATTAAAGTAGGATAAAAGAAAAGAAAAATGAATTAGGTTTAGTAAAATCATTGAACAATAACAATTAAGAGATAGATGATCTTTTTGGAATGTACAAAAACTTTGGAGAGAGGGAATATTTATGTGTGAGAGGGCTAGAAGCATGTAGCTTAGTTACTGAAACTTCTGATTTCATAGAAGCCATACATTTAATAAATGCCAATAATTGATTAGAATGTTTCTTTATTGATATATACTTGGAAATTTAATAAAAAAATTAGTTTCTAGTAAGTATTGCTTACCATGGGCAGTTTATGCATCAATGAAGAATATAATTATTGCAAAATTTTATGATTTACTGCTCAGGACTTCTTAAGATATTCATGGACCAGATATGTCGGAATTGAGCTGCAATACATGGACCTTGAGCTGTATAAAATATCCCATTTTACTATTGCACTAAACCACACACATATTCACATAAAAAAAAACTATGTTTGAATGAGAATGGAATCGAATTTTACCAATGGCCTGCATATTTATTTTATGATTTTATTTAACGTGTTTACATGTCATGAGGATTACATTAAGAAGAATGGTAATGTCTCTAACAATCTGCATTAATGTCATAAAAGATATAAGATATGGAGAAAATCATATAATACTTTTGAGGATAATCTATTTTTTACAATAAGGATTTGAAAAATATTGAAAGTTAAATTTATATTTGAAAAGCTATCTGGAAAAAAAAAATAGAAATATATAGGAGATAAATGCATCTATTGTAATATGTACTTCCACTAAATACCTTTTGTGTGGACCCTTTTCCATCAATCTGCCAAATGACATTACCGTGTGAAACCACGGTGCACATAATACATGTTTTTGTAAAGTATGTTTCACATATTTGTCAATTTTTGTAATGGCTGCAAAATTGAAACAACGTGAAATTCAGTTTTTTTTTTTGGTTTTTTTTTTTTTTTAGAGAAAACAGTTGTAATGCTTGAAATAGTTTACATGTAAGCTGCTTTGGGGAAAACAAATTTATGAGTGGTTTAATAGAAGTATCAAATTCACTATGTTCTATAAAAAGCATGGCGAGTAAAGTCGAATGTCAAGACAATGCTGATTTTCTTTTTTTATGCAAACAGCATTATTCTCTCAAAATTTATTTGTAACTACTGCATGTAAAATCTACAAATTCTAAAAAGTTTGCGTGATGCCATAAAACAAGAGTGTACCATTTTTGGCTTAATTTGGAGTATAAGCGTTACCATAACGATGCCCAAGCATGAGTATGAAACAATTTTAAGTAAATTCAGTATGACCCAGTTTATGTATCAGCCATAATAGTTTGATCTTATTCTGTGTGACTTCTTTTTATTCCCTTGAATGAAAAAATGCCTCATAAATGTTTTTTTTTCTTTGTGAACTTCTAAGTAGTGAAGTAAAAGACAATGATAGTTTGGGGCTACTTCAAAAAATGAAAAACACATTTAGACTCAGTGCATTGCATTAAATGGACTATACTTTGAAAGGGATTCAATATTGTAATATCTAATTACAAATACACAATTTTTTTTTACAAAATTCCAGTTAGTTTTGGGTTCCCCCATATATATAAAATAGTACTTTTGTAAGTAATAAACCAAAGAATAAAGCAGAACTGAGTATATTTTTATAAAATGTTAAACTGAAGAGGAATAGGAATATCCAATATCACCGTTACCATGAAATGGGTATATTTTATGAAAAATATTACTAAATTAAACCTGTTAAAGTTATTACAACATATTACTAATATATTTTCTTCATATTCCTTTTTTTTTTGTTTCTTAGAAAGTGCCTTTAACATTTGAACCCCACTATAAAACTATACACTAATACAGCAACTCAGAAACAAATTTCTTACTATAATACATGAACGATCTTAACTATTTAGGTGAATTAGAAGTAGCAATCATCTGTATCTTGATACTCAAGTTGACAGCTTGACATCCTTTCCACTTCTTATATAAATTAGGAACTCATTTCTATTTATGTGTAGTACCTTGTGGAAAGGTGAACTTTCATTATGCTGCAGGTATATGTTGTCCATTTTTTTATTTTTATTAGTATCTCTTATCTCGGCTTCACTATATTGTAACCCTTTGCAATCACCAAGTCAAATCATCTTTCATTGTGTGTATATTTTGTGAAAAACTTTCATGTTTTAGGTTATCTAGATGTATCGTGTATATTTAATTTCTCTGTTAACTTTTCATTGAATGGACACTATGTTCTGCTTAATGAGTTGTAGGAATTTCTTACATTTAAATATTAAACAAAGATGATAAAAAATATGTGAATTTGTTTATTCTAGTTTTATGAGAAGGGCTCAATCATAGATTCGCACTGTGGGACATTTGCTTTTATCATACAGCCTTATATGTTTGAAGTTAATATGGAGAAATAGTGGTTTTAAAGTAAACATTGATTCCAGTAGAAGGATGAGTGCTTCTCTCTTCAAGATACATTGCTATCATTGAATCAATGCATGTAATTTACAATGACATAGATTAGCTATTCATTCAAAAAATTAAGGCATTGGTACACATGGATCATGAGTTACAACATTAAATGTGTTACATTCAAATATCAGCCTTTAAAGCTAATTGTGTACGCGCTTTGAGAGTGTTAATAATAAATGAATACTTTCCTTTCCAATACAAGATATAGTATTTATGCAGGAATAAAATGAATCCACTTATTCCTACAACTCAAATGCTTACATATGAGCAAATCTGAAGTACTGGCAAGGAAAGCGCGAGGATAGACTACTCGCTTTAAATTACTATTTACGATGTCTGAAAGAATGTCGTCGGTGAAATTGTCTAGAATTTACTAAACGTCACTCTAACTGAAATTAATCATATGTAAATAAGCATTTATATAAGCATGTGAGTTGTAGGAATAAGTGATTCATTTTATTCCTGCATGAATACTATATCTTGTATTGGAAAGGAAAGTATTCATTTATTATTAACACTCACAAAGCGCATGCACAATTGGCTTGAAAGGCTGATATTTGAATGTAATATAATTGTAGACATAGCGCTATATAAAAATAAATGCTTATTAACATTAAATGTGATAATATGTTTTATAGGTTTGTGGATTGTCTTCAATTCTCTCCCTGCTATCAGAAAATCTTGTAAAACATTTGACAACATTCTTATGAGTCAGGGCTCTTCTGTCATTTTCAGCTTGAATTATTTTAAACATTCAAATATTTTTTCCCCTTTAAAAAACAAAATTTAATGGTAGTGTGTTGTTCTATTGTGAATTAAGGTATACAAGACACAGTTCATATCATAACTCAATATCCAGACTTAAAATTTTTGTGATAAACAAACTGTAACATTAATAATTCATTAAGGCACTGCAGGAAGCTTGATGAGGGAAATGAATGCCTTTTTATTATCTCATATATATAAATAACTTACATCTCTATAAAATGCTAATATTATTAATATTAAAATATATATATATTATCAATGTATACAACTATTTATTTATTTTTTATAAAGAGCCCACAAATAAGCTTTTAACAAGCTTTGCAGAATATCCTCAAATCCAGACTGGTTTCTGCTACTGACTTCATCAGTGAGGTGCCAGGATATTTAAGCATTAGATTAAAAATACTAGGACAAGCCCAGCATTTTTTATTTAAAATGAAAGTATGAGTAATAATTTTTTGAGATACAAGTTGTACAGATTCGCAAATGTGAGTCCATGATTAAAAAGAAATAATGTCATGTGTTTGAACATAAATGTTATAATTTCCAGTATAATAAAGAATGGTCTAGAATTATATGCATGTTATTAAAGGAATATTTTTAAAATAGACTGGTTTAAAACGCTGGAAATTGTGAAGTAAGCTTATCTGACTTAAGGTTTGTAGTTTTTCTTTTTAAGAATGAACCGAAATGTATAATAATAATACATTTTCATTCATAATATGCAGTTATTCATCTTTTTTTTCGCTTAAAATTCATTTAAAGCTTTTATTTCACAAGATGAAATTCTTATTATTTCTTATTATAAAGTTTTGTCTTCAACTATTTGATAACTCATTTGTCAAATTTGTTTAAATTTGGCAATGAGAATTTCCAAAATAATTAATTGATCTAATGATAATTTGCTGACTAATAAGGCATATGAGCTGTCACATGACCAGATACTTGGCACCAATTTCACTAACACTCTAAAGTACAAAGATAATACAAATAGATGCTAATGTTGCTAAAAATAATACTCATCATATCAGTAGCCAAAATAATAATTCAATAGTTACAAATAACAAAAGTATCTATTTTAGCCATTTCTAATTTCACTAACACTTGGTTCCAAAGTTCAAAGATAATATAAACATAAGCTAGTGTTATTAAAACTAGCCCTCAACAGATCAACAGCAAGGGAAATAATCCAATTGTTGATAATAACAAAAGTAACAATATTTCAACTATTCTGGGTCAGCTCCAAGATATAGAAAAACCACCCCTAGTGACATCAGAGAATTGGACTTCAATATCCATGAAACACAACAATCAATGGTAGGGTTCAATAATTCAATCCCAAAAGGATTATTTGCAACTTTTAAAAGATTTTTTTTACTAGGTCCATAATTCAATCTGCTGCAGACATCAACATTTCTCTATAAATTTCCTAAGCGATTATTATTTGATGCACTATCCTTGCATTGGCTTTGGGATACCATTGTATATATTGCTGACTATCCAAATCCCAGGTATTTGATAATTGAGTTCTTTCAAATCACAGATCAATTTCAAGCACAAATAAAATCACTTGGAAACTTTGCCTTAATTACGGTAGATCTAAATCACTACAATTTTAATACAGGAATGTTCAAAAACACCTATTTGGGATATACCCTTTAAGATTTTTAGTCTTTGATGCAACTATTTGACAAAGTTACCACTTTTCATGCCGTATATCTAAAGGATACTATACCCATCCCTATTAACAGCTATGATTTCAAATCACAACTGCACCATGACATTGATCCAAACATAATTTTAATACAATTCTTGATCAAGAACCTACCCTGTGCCATATAAATATATATATATATATTTATAAATATCAGAGGATTGAAAACTCGGTGCTACTCCTGTCACCAGTGGGGTCATTTAGTGGTGCAATGTGGCAATTTCCAAACTTTACTTTCAGGAAAACCAGCTGATCATCTAAATCCTCTAGTCAACAAAAAACAGCCAACAGCAAATCTTTCTGTGATTATATTCATCAATTGCCAAGAGTTTATCCATGCACATATTACATATCCTATACACTCATCCACCCTTAATCTTAATCCATCACCTATTGATTTGACATTCCATGAAGCAGATAATGATAATCATGCCAACTCAATTGATATACAACTCTGACTCAGATAATAGTTTCCAATACTTCTCCCAATGCAACACTTGATGCCAGCACTGTCTCAAATAAGATTAATACTGCCCCAAAAGCTCTTATTTATAATCATGCACATGACAATGACCATCCTATTCATAACAAAAACTAAACATATATCATGAAAACACTTTCTCCATATTTATCACTTATACCAGCCATCTCTCCTCTCACATTTCTAATGAAACAAAAAAAAAGCCTAGATGCCCTTCCCCCCCCCCCCCAATCGGTAACTTAATTAAAAATCCAAAAATGGATGTGGCTGACCTGCTGATGCTGGTTATGGACTCTGTAGAACTTCATGCTCTCATGCAAACTGAATGTTTTTTAACTGGCTCCATAGATCAAACTATCCCTACCTACCATAAACAACAAATACAATCAACAGCTGGGCTGGAAACATTGTTAGCTACTGATCAACCACCATTATAAATTCATAATTATATAACCAAACATTTCTGAAAACATAGAGTTTTTACCCACCTTGGCTGATGACTAGAATTAATTACACTAAAAAACCCTGACAAATGAAACTAAAAATTATTGCACTTAATATTTGAAGTATCATCTCAGTGTCTAAACTTTTTCAATTAAAAAAGTGGATAAGCAATGCGCAATCTCGTGCTTGGATTGCTTGAGATGAAAATATACAATGGATCTCATACTGACTCTGCTGCTTCCCTCAATAGACAGGGCTTCTGTGGCTGCTCAAGGGACAGATCTTCACCATCATCTGGAACTGGTATTGTTATTTCCAGCTACCCATTCTCATCATTCAAGATTATTTACATAGACAAATCTCTTAATCGCCACATTTCACAGCTATATTACAACATTAAATATTATATTTGTACACTAAGTATTATATTTGTATATATAGTTTCACTTCCAACTGTTATTTTAACCATTATTCTGACAGTTAACTCTTTGCTTGCCTCTTTCCCTCACCCAGATGTTTTAATGGAACATTTTGATCTTAATTCAATCATTCATATCAAGATGGCTTCAGTTAATAATCTTTCCACTTATGAGTGATCAAGGCACTTTGTTTTCCAATTCTGTCATGTTTCATAATATCGATCTTTGCTTTTACTCACCAATTAACATCATTTAATTGAACTTAAACTTAATCATACTCATTTTTCTGACTACTCTGGACAAACACTCATCTTGAATTTCAATGAACTACACATCATAGCATTTGAGTTCTTCTGCACTTATATACCACAGAGTTGTGAAACATATGTTGTGGAAATTGGAACAAATAGAACATGATCCAGACTAAAGGTATTTGCCTTTATACATATAATATTCAATATTCAACATTTCACATGCAATTCACCTCCACCTTCATAACATCTGGCACTGGTCGATGAGTTGCATACATGGATTACACTAATGAAGCCTGCACATCATACCAATAGTTACACCACATTCCCAGACTTATCAAAAAACCACCAACCAATTAATATCTTACCACTAAGAAAAGAAGGATTTGTCTTACTCATCAATACACATGGGCTGGGGATATATTCACTGAGCTTTCAGTCACCCATCCACACTAAAAGTTCATATGGCACTCCAAGTTGATGTTAACATGGCTATAACATGTTTAATCTTATTGAAGCAGTATATATCTATGCAGATATAGTTGCTTCATGTTTATTTAAATCAAACTGTCTCCTATGGTATACATATAGTTTATTTATTAATATCCACACACCTTAGTAGGTGTGTGTGTGTGTACAAAATTGCATCATTTTAAAAGCTGATTGTTTAAATCATGCGATTTTACATTTTATGAAAAATTAAAATCAATTAAAGAAAATGTAAAAATATTTTATACAATAGAAGGGAGGTAGATAGCCATTAAGAAAGGGAACATAAGTGCCATAATTCTTTATCAATATATATCATTGGTTGAAATAGTTACAGTTGAACTCCTTTAGATGCTTTAAGGTGTTAGGTTAAGGCAAGAAACAAAGATCTGGAAACAAATCAGGTCACACAGAAGGAATGACAAAGCAAAGAGTTGATGAACAGCAATCAGAGAAATTGGTTGAAAATCCATTAAAAAAACTCATGAGGTACAACCCCAGGAACATAACATATATAAGCATCGAAAGGGCCATTATTTATATTAGTTTTTAAGACTATTCTGAAACTGTTCTAGTTTAAAAGTTATTCCATATCTTCTGAGATTTTTCTGATAATTATTGTTAAATAAAATATATAGTCTAAAAGACATATTTATTACCTTGCTTAAGAAGAAGAGAAAGAATAAACTATGTTAACCATACCTGCCATCATGAGTGAGTAGTCATGAATCGGCTTCCCCACGGTCAGTGGTGAAGTTGGCATCATGAGAAGTTCCATCAAAATATATATCAATACATGCCTACCAGTTTAATGCAAGCTCAAATATCATAAATCCACCTACATGTCTGAAGAAGTCATCACTTTATTGCCAGTAAAAATGTTTTAATTTAGCCAAAGTTCTAACTGTAACATAATTGTAATTAATATAAATCATTGACTGGTCTTAACCTCATAAATAATATATCTACAATATTTATTAATGTTAAATCTGCTGGCTTAAGTGTTTAAATAGTTTAGAAATCTATTTTTTGCAAAATTTATTTATGTACATTATCTTGACTGATGGAGGGAGAAATTTCAGTTAACTAAATGTGTTCACGGTTTTTTCTGCTCTCAAAATCCCAAGAGATGGAGAGGTACATGGAGAGGTACATATAAGATGCCAAGTTAAAACTTTTAAATTTAAAAACAATAATAAGACATATAGAAATTGTTTTCTTACTTTCTTTTCTTATACCCCCCTCCATCATGTCAAGGGAAATTATATTTAAAGCTTAGAATTGTGTACAGAATAAATGAAAAGTAGCAAACATATTTCTATCCAATTAAATTCTAAATTATTGGTTGTTTATTAGGTTGCTCTATATATGTGTAACCTAAGTGTTAGAAAATAATTTTATTAAAAATACTTATAATGTATTGATCCAATTTAATTTGTTACTTCATGTGTTACTAAATGAATAATGCTCTTTTGATAAAAAAAAAAAGATTCTCTATGACAAACTATTGCAAATGCATTAATATCTATAATTCAATTTTTACTATGTAAGAAGTAACATAAATGACAATCTCTAAAGGTATATACTGCATTGCTCCTTGATGCCATATAATATTTGTATAAAGTAAAACCACGATTCACATATAAACTATATAATAAGCAATGAATTGCACTGTCAGTTTATTTCAGGAGTAAATAAATTCCCCTAAAACTAAATATTATTAAGTTATTATATTTCAAATTTTAAGATTATTAAAATAGTTATTGTGAATGGGTTTTTCTTATTAAAATGAATTATACAGGGATGTTCATGGTTTACATATATAAAACTAGTTTTTTAATGTTTATTCATGTGGAGGGAAGGCTTAATAATTTATTTTAATATATATATATATTTGCATACCTACTTTCATTTACATATGACAATGGTCATTTTATTATTATTCCACTTCATGTATTCTCTGTGTGGTTTATGCATCATTATGGTTAAACTGTGTAAGGGCAGATCAGGCACCATGTTCCCAGGTCTTAATCCATAGATTAACACTGGTCCAGGTTCTGCAGCAGCCAGACACTCCTTTTGACCCCAAATCCTGGATTCAGCACATTTACCCTCTCTCCACTGGTATGTGCCCTTGGTTAGAAACAGATACACATCTACTGTAGCCAGAGACATCCACTCATCAATAGTGAACCACCACTATCAGATTGATAAATCGATCATCCTCATCTTATGTGCCATTGATCTCATTCTCATAGGTAGTATTGTACTTCCCAATTAATGTTTATCTTTAGCTTTCACCCACACTCATTAGCACTTCTGGGTGACCTAAACTCAAATGGTACACAAGTGGTCCCATTAAATAAACATGTTGTTAACTGTATGTTCAAAGCTGGAATGGGCCAATATATTTATACTTTCCCATATTAAATGACATAAAGCACACATCCTTATTGTAAGCCACCACTACCTTTTATAATACCATGTAAAAGACAGTAGATCATCTTAATATAACATTTTGCAAGCTGTTCTCTATTGTTTTAGTTTTATAATAAAACTGCTATGATTCTTATTAAATTAGGATATCTCTTTATGCAAGTTGAACTTATTTATTAGTTATTATAAGATGCCATTAAATAAGTCAGTTAACAATAAATAAATGCATCCATGATGTTATATCTTATAGATTGAATGATATCAACAATAAAAATGTTATAAGGTGTAAAGATGCTGATGTGGAGTAATGTTGTGATTTATGGAGAACCCTGAGAGAGTCTGTGTTCAAACCCCAAGTTATGTCACATTGTATAAAGAATGAAAGCTGTATGACACCAAGGATGTTAATTAAGTGATTGAGACTAGGAATCCTAGGTAGGAGTTTAAACTAAGAGCATGAGGGGTAACCGCATGCTTGCCAGTTGATAGTCCCTGCTTGATCTTTAGGTCTTGTTGATTGATTATACAAAACTTGAGGTAATACAGCATCTATTGATCCACACTGTCCGATGGCACTGTTGCTAGTGCAAAATGAATAGATATAAGATTACCAGGCTGATTTGATTATTTTGTAATGTTTTCATTTTTTTTTTTTTTTGATTGCATTTTTTTTTTACTTTTGGGGGGGGGGGGGTTAAAAATAAATAAATGGATTTTTAGCTTTTTTTTTTTAATACGCTTTTTAAAAACATTTGTCTTTTTTTTTAAAAGTTGTTAACAAAATTTGATTACAGTCTTTTTTTTTCTTAAAGTAACTTTTTTTTTTTTTAAATTCTTTTTTTTTTTTTTTGGTTTTTAAACAACTTTTTTTTTTTTTGCTTCATTTAACATGTTTTTATTCATTAACAAATACATCAAAAATTAATTTATATATTTTGAATAAATATTGGGTATTTACACATGTTTTTTATGCCTTTTAAAAACAAACAAAACAAAAAGACAAAAATAAAAAAAGGAATAGCAAAAATAGATAATTTTACTGCAGTAAATGCATCTTATCTAAGATGGCACAAAACACGTCTTGTTTTTTTTTCTGACGTCTCCACAAAAATTTGGCTATTTAGTTATCGAGATCTTCTCTTCTTGTGTCTCATGTTCACTTGCTTCACCACTTAAGACAACCCCAAAGATGTTCAATGTTCTGGATATGCATGCCAGTGTCAGGGTCCACAAAATTATATTTGTGATTTACTGTCGAGTGGTGATATCCGGAAGCCTCCAATTCACAAGTTCTGTATCCTTTCCAGCAATCAGAATAGATTCTGGAAGCAGGCGTGATGTACTCACGGATGGACTGTGTAAGGATGTTGGCACTTCCACTGTCATACTGGGACCACCAATTTGATGACATGGACCAGAATCAAGGCTTTCTTGACACAGTTCTCTAACAGCTATCGTCACATGTCTTACTGCATTCTCACACATTTGTAATTCAGATGCAATATGCTTTACTGTGAGCTCATCCCAACTCCAGTAATAAATTAGCGTAACACTTTCAAAAAAGACATCCAGCAGCCCTCAAACCACATTCCATGATGAATGGAACACCTTTGTCAACATTGCCATGCTTCACATTTCCATTTGACAGGGTTCACTACACTTTACTTTCATTAAACAACCACAAAGGCAGTTCTTCTGGGTGAGAATATTTCTCTGTTGAAGAAAGACCACTGCATCTGCTTCTGTAGTAGGCAAATCTACAAATCGAAATGCTGGACGATCGTCTGCCATTGAACTGTTGTTTTGATCTCGATAAAGTATCGACAAGTGCGAGACTTTCTCGTGAACTTTGCCGAATCATGATTTACACTCCTCATTTCATGCATTTGGACACCTGGGGATGAAAGTAGGGGCGTTTGATCATTAATTACAATTTGTAGTAACTCACATCAATTACAATACATTTAACAAGCCAAAAAACACCGTTCGAATATAATTTTAGTCATTACAAAGAAAAACAACTTCATATCATATGATGTCGAATAGTCAAGACTAATGTCTATTCAGAAAGTCCTATACTCATGACTAATAATAATGTTCACATGCTAGAGATGTTGGGTAAGGGTGCAGTTCAACATCTTCAATGTTTGAACAGTTTACAGGCGTAATAATAGATAAGCGGCCTTGTAAACAGCATATTTATGTGCTTTAGTGTAGAAACAGTGCCATCGGACAGTGTGAATCAATAGATGCTGTATTACCAAACTTGACTGTTACACTTATATACCAATATTTCAGAGATTACAAATCCACAATGCATTCACACCATCTTCCAACTTATTTGGACTACTTGATATCAATACTCCATTTCAAACCATATAATCTAATGACAGCTTGCCACAATAAATAATTCATGTCATCCAGATTCCAAGGGAATACATCTGTGACCTGGAAAATTAGCTGTCCCAAAGAGTATATGCCATCAAAGGTCTATATCCAATCTCAATTGTACCATTTACCAAAAAACAAACTTAACCCAACTCTTAAAACCCTTTGTCCAAATTCCATGGGTCACTGGAAATTTAGATACTGGAAAAAGTTGTAAAAAGTATCTTCATCTAATTTCTAATATGCAGTTTAAAAAGAGAGCTCTTCTGCCATACAGGCTACTCTGATGTTTAAAGCTATTTGAACTTGGTTCAAGATCAAAAATATGCTTCAATTGCAGTTCAGGTAGATATAGTCTTACTTGAGTCTGTGTCTATTCCTATTCTGATTTATATTCTAGCTAACACTACCATTGTAAGTACTCTGCTTTACTTAATTACCAACTTACTTCAGAGCAGAGAGATACATGTCACACTTAATGGGAAAAGTTCATTATTCACCCCTATGTAAACTATCTCTCAAGGGTGACATTTTATCACACTGCTTTTCATTTTTGTACATTGAACCAGATGCTTTATCCATTTCAAAAGTTCCATCACACAATAAAAACCTTTTATTTTTATAAAGTTTTAAAAGAAAACTATTTACAAATTTTGTAAGTCATATCGCATCTACACAGTTATATTTTTAAATTCTGTCATTTTAATTTTCAATAGATTTTATTTTTAAAATTGTTTTCTTTTGTTGCTTATTTTTTAATCAAATTAATTAAAAGTAAGCAAAATTTTAATCTTTTGTAAAAATATCCTAATTTAAAAAAAAATAATTCTTTTTTTGAACAAGCATTTTAATTTTAAAAAGTTTTGTTTGCAATAAAGTTTCTTTTATTGTAATTTGTTTTTAATTTACTTTTAAATTAATTTTGAATAAAATAAAAGTCCTTGTCAGAATTTTTAATTGTTAAGCTGAGTTAGAGATTTGCCCTGGTCAAAAATTGCTAATTAAAGATGACATGAGAGATAAGAATGCATATAAATAATCCTGGGATTTCAGACATTATTATTCACCTATTCATTTTTATTCTGCTTGTTGAATATTATCTTTTGCTGTGCTACATTATATTTTACAGTTAGCTTGCTGTCTGCAGATAGGAAATTCTGCTGACATTGTAGCTACAGACCACTATTTTCTAAATAGTGTTACTCTTTGCAGAATGCTAAAATTACCCACCATGAGAAAGTTCATTTACAACATGCCCTGCTCAACCTAAAGATGGACCTGGATCCCAGATTCCTTCTTCAAAAATCATGTCTTAAAATCTTGAACAAGAACTTATCCCTCAGATTTTCTCCAGCCTCTGAAGCATATAAATGGAAACCAAAGTCTTCATAAGAACTTTAAAGTGAACTAAACTGTCTGCACTGCTTAATGACATCAGCCTGACCTAGCATTATACTATGAGGTAAAATGTTTTTATATTACACCAGGGCTTAAATCTCTAGTTAAATCTATTGTTAAAATCTCAGCTTAGTCTTAAAAAGAAATGTTTTTATAATAGCTTTTGTCTATTTAATTTAAATATTTTGAGCATTTATTATGTGTTGTATTTATAGTGATATTTGTTTTAAATTAATTTATCCAAGAATGTATTGTGAGTTTTATTTATATACTTATGTTTTATTTTTATTTTTATTACTAACCCTTAATAAATGCTTTGGCAGACTTTCGTAATTTTTTTTATCTCAACTGTCGCTTTTATTATACTATAATTAATTTAGATAAGCTTGGTTTGCATTTGCTGTGGGCTGTAAATCTTTTGGCTAATAGTTTATCGAGTGTATTGTTCTGTTTTTCCTAAATCAGATTTTATTTCTTCTATTCAAGATTGTGTAAATTGTAATATTTTCTTGTCTTGTATTGGGCGAACATTGATCACCTTGAATGTAGTTAAATTATGAGCTGTTCTGCAGATGTATGACATTCTAGGTCCCGATGCTTTATTCTAGGTCAAGGAAAGCTCACCTGTGCTTTTCATTGTGTTCCCTACATGACTGCTTCATTTTTGTTTTTGCTGTGTACAGCCACTCACTCGGCTTAACCATCAGGTAAATAGACAGCAGAAACCAATTGATTATACAAATAGTTTAATAGAATTAACAGTCGGATAAATAATAGTACATATATATAGTTATAAGACAATTAAGTTTAACTTACGAACGCTGGCCATGAAGGCATACAAAAAAACATAATATAGGCCGGTGAGGCCTGCAAAGTTCCTAGGTCCACTTTTTAACCTTCAGTGGTGGAATTCACTGGGTTTGTTCCGTTGCTAAGTTAAAACTCTTGACCTTCGTGTGCATTCAATGAGTTCTCCGCTACAAGTGCTGCTTAGTTATTTTTTGTTCCTTCTTTTTTCTTGTTAAGGAATGTTTCAGAAACCAATTAATTTTCAGCTATTGTCTACTTTTAGTAATCAGCACTTTTAATCTAGCTGCTTAATTAGTTTCTGATCTGAAGCTTATCTTTAATAGCGTACCAAATTTAATTACAAAATTCCTGTCTATTTATTTTAATAAAACTTATTTTAATAAAACATTAATTATTATTTACGTATAATTTTTTTTTAACAAAACATTATTATACACGTATATAGCAGTTTTAAATCTCTAAATAGGAAAACTGGAGTTAGTTTTTATAGACCATTATTAGGGAAACTGGAATTGCTTTTTATAGACAAGTAGCAGGAAGATATTATAAATTCCTCTTTTTAAATTATAGATGAGAAAATGAACTTATCTGCCAGAGTATTTAATGTTTCAAAGCTCACATACTCTCTCTGATAAATATACTATTAAAAATCTAGATTAAACCTTATACTTTCATTTGCTTAAGATTTTTTTTATTTTTAAATTTAATAATAAATTATAAATTTAAAATTATTTTGGCAGATGTTTGTCTTTGTTGTTTTTTTCTCAATTGTCAGAACAATCTTAAAGATCTCTATCTCTCCCTGGATTTATCTGGTAACATTCATCATCAACTTTGATCACCATAAATTAAATTTTCTAGGCCATTAGTAACCTGGTGTCACTCTCGGTGATGAAAAGAAGATAGAAGTGACTGGTACCACATAAGTCCCCTATTAAAGCATATACAATAGACATTTTTCAGGCATCTAAATTATACATACCAATACATTCTATGCACACATAGCACACATGGATGATATCACTGTCTTTCTGCTATTTCATAAGCATCTCTCCATATTGCAAAGCATCCTTAATCAATATACTGCCACATTTAAATTTAAATTTAAAATGAGTAAAACAACAACATGGTTTATATAGACCAATAAACCTTACAGTCATATATTCCAGGTAAAGGCAACCCTTTTTTAGACCTATTTTCATGGACTCACATGAAAAACACCTTATAAAACAAGCTTAAAGAAAATGCCACATGGATTATCATCTCCCTCTCTAAAGTTTATCTCTCCCTTTATACTAAAATTTACTTATTTAATATAATCATAATGACTAAGATTATATATTATTTGTCTATTATTAAATTTTCAAAATCATTTAATTCTGTCATCTTTCCCTCAGGAATAAACTGCTATGAGACAGGAAGACAGTTTCAATCTCAGTTAAAAGACTTAGTTGCCCACCCATTAATAATGTTATTTGCCTTCACAGTAACCAAGTGTTCTATATCCAAAAAGACATAAATTCAATTGTTCAAACTTCTCAGCACTATGGTCACTGTTACAAGTAATCCTAGTGATAGACCCAACCCCTATCAGCTTCATTTCTCACTACATTTTACCAATCCCATCAGCATCCAACCGATTAACATTTTCCATGAGTAATAAATACACATACTGGAAAACATATGCTATACTATATTCAGAAGTCAACAAAGATTTTCCCTCTTTTATGCTTGGCATCAATAACCAGCAGCTACTCTGCTCCTTCAAAAGATAGTCCCTCATGCTAAAAAATTTTTATTTCCTATTTGTCTTAACCTACATGCATTACCAATATCTCATTTAAAAATATAAATCCATTCTGCATCTTATGTCATGCAATGGATGAAACTCAACAATTCCTCTTCCAACAATGTCAAGTCCTCAATCAAATCAGGGCTACCATGCTAAATATAAATGACTACTTGCATCTAAAAAATGGCTAATTCAATCCTATCAGAAGATACACCCCACAGCACATACAACAACTTTCACCCTATATGCCTTCTGGTGTGCTCACTGCATCTTTACTATTGGAAACAACACCAGAAAATACTCAGCTACATTCATCAATGAGCTCCAACAAATTAAGGCCCAGGACAACAATACTGTACCCCAAGATATTTTTGCTAATACCTGGTCACTTATAAAACAATTATACAATCTATAAAATGTTACAGTCCAACAATAATCACATTGAATAGCATTCAGTGATACTATTCATTACTTTTAACAAAACCCATCTTCAGTAACTGCCTTCAAAATCATCCACCATCAGACTACAGAATTTATTTTCCATCTATCACAATCGACCAGCTATCAATATATGGAATTCTACTCTGAATTGACTTAGTTCCTTTATATAACACCTTATAGCTTGATTTTATAGTACATGGATTATATGTTACCATCCTAGTATACTGCAAGATTAACAATTAAAAGAACAATAATTAACATTACTTTAGTGATAGTAAATAACTTTCAATACGATGCTTGATCTTACAATTTGCCATATCTATCTATGGGTTCTATATTGAACTGTTTTTTAAGACTTTAAGGAATAAACTTGATATTCATTCCTAGATCAAAACTAATAGCAGCATTTGTAAAAAAAATATACCATGAAACCTGATTATTGCAACCTTTGAAATTAATTCATATAAAAACCTGTACAATATGATTTCACCTGTAATCCTTACAATCAATATTATGTAATGCTATGTAACCCAAAGGATTAATAAATATTATTGTTGAAACATAATGATAATACATAAAATAATAACAATAATAATAATAATGATAATACAGTTACTATAGTTACTATAGTATAGAACGGTTCTCTAACAAATATTCTCATCGTTATTAACGAAAAATATAAGCTATTTCGTCAAACCATAAGGTAAAATTGACTTATATATTATTTATATACAAAACATAATTTTTCTGCATATTTTTTTTTTAAAAAAAATGTCAAAATAATCATAATTTAAAAATAAAAAAAAAATCCAAAGAAGTACGCCATAATATGGCGATTCCAAATAAGAACGAACAAATTAATTGTTCTACAAATATATCTATCGAATTTCCAACACCAGCTATCAATAATACAAACAAAAATAAATCGTATGCTAGCGTTACCAAAACTATTAATAATTCTACTAATAAATTAATGTTAAATGAATATCAAAAACCACGTTTTCGAACGTCTACATTAAATGACATACAGGAATTAGACTTAAATACAATAGAAAATTCTCCACTGCCACTTACGGAATATACTCAGGAAATGTTAAATAAGATTTCTGAAAATTTTAACACCACCATTCCTCGAAAACTTTTTAATTCATTCAAACGTTTTTTTTCTCAAAGATCAATAATAATATCTGCAACGGATTCGAACTGTTCACTCTATACATTTCCTCGTCAAGCACTATATGATGCAATAACCTCACAGAATTTATGGGAAACTATTTCTAAAATAGCAGATCTCACTAATCCGAGATATATAGCAATTGAATTTTTTGAAACCGGTCAAAAACAGCGTTTTCAAACACTTATCAAAACAATAGATAATTACGTTCTAGTAATAGTAGACGAAAATAAACAAAATATTATTAGCGGTATACTCAAAAACACATATTTTAACTACAAAATTGAAGACTTTCAAAATACGATGCAACCTTTTGGAAAAGTATTAAGCCTACAAGAAATATATTCTAAAGACACACCCATACTTATAGCAACAAATAATTACGAATTTAAAATAAAGTGGCACTCAAGTATTGATCAAAATAATATCCCAGCACAAATATTAGATCAAGAAACAATGCTTGTTTATATATAAGAGGGTTAAAACCTAAGTGTTACGCTTGCGGATTAAGAGGTCATCTAGCAATTCAATGCAAGGAGTTTTCTATGCATCAAAAAAGCAGGACAATGAATCAAACACTGAACATCAAACTAACATGTCAATAACAGATAAATCAAAAATTATCATACAAAATGATGAAAACAACTATGATCAAGAGGCAAAAAACTCAAAAGAAAACGATCCCAAAAATGAAGATAATAGTAACATCAATGCACCCACGCTAGAAAAACAATCTGAAAACTCAAATAACTTAATGAATATAGAAGAAATGATGAAAACATGGATCCAGAAATGACTCATATTATAATTAATAAAACATCAATGCAAACTATAATACTGCCACAGACAATCATTAAAACATCAACACAAGAAACTAAAAGAAAAACAGCACGACTCAAAACAAAGCCTGATATTAAAAAAATTAAAACAGATTACAAGGATAATAAATCAAGCATATCTGATCTGGCAACAGAAAACATACAAATAGAATTGAATAACTTACAACAAAATATCAAGCAGAAAAAAATATCAATTTAAAAATACATCTTATGAAACAAGATCATCAACTATACAAACCATGCCACAAGAACTATAACATAAATTTTTAAAAAAAAAATCACAATTCACATATAACCAAGGAAAATTACAATCATTCAACATACAATAAAACAATTTTATGAAAATTAAAATAACAGCTTTTAACATTAGAGGAATAAATTCAATATCAAAACTACAACATCTTAGTAAATGGATAAGTATTGTAAAACCACATATACTTGGTCTTCTAGAAACCAAAATATATAGTGGCTCACATATAGATCCATCAAACTACTTAAACAAACATGGTTTTTGCACTTGTTCACATGATGCTTCAATACCATCAGCAGGTACTGTAATAATTGTAATTCCCACAATCATATTTGATAATTTTAAAATATTATACATTGATTCTTACTTATTAATTACAACATTTCACAACCATATCACACCCATTAACATCATCTTTGTCTACATTCCACCAGGACCTATAGTAATATTATATATCATTCTCACAATAAACTCTATGCTAACATCAACTTCTTATCCTACTATATTAATTGGTGATTTTAATATGAGTTACAATCAATTTACAACCAAATGGCTTCACCAGCTAACAATATCTCTTATGAGTGGAGAAGGATTCCTACCTTTACATTCAGTATCATTTCACAACAAATGATTTGCAACACTAATTGACTTATGCTTCTACTCACCAATGCTTCATCATCTAATGGATATTAAGTTAAATCCATCTCCATTCTCTGATCACTCAGCACAGACACTTATAATAAATTTAACAAACTTTCAAACAACAACCACTCAGAAAAAACAATCCATATGCTCATTTCAACATCGACACCAGAATTCCTATTTTCAGAAACATATATAATGCTAGGAAAACTTGATACTATCATACTTGATCCAATATAAAAATACTTGTCATTTATCAACATACTATCATTCAACATAAATCATCTAACATACAACTCACCATCACCCTCAAGGGATCTAACAATAGCGGATGAAATACACAAAAGAATCACAATGTTACATCCTTCATATAACTCACAGGAAAATATATACAAGCTCACACAAATATACAATAACACATGTAACAAACTAAAGGAATACATAACAATTAAAAAAACCAAAATATGTCTCTCACAAACACACACATGGTCAAGAGCATATATCAGATCGGCTCTAGGATATCCTCCAAAATTCAGAGTACCAATGGCATTAGAAATAGAAGGAATGATCTACGCAGGACAGAATATGATTATACCCATTTTTAATTACTTCAAGAAAAAACTACAAGAACATAAAGATTCACACCTTCAGATAACTACTTTGGACAACTGGAAACAAATTATCCATTTAACATACAACAATTTGCAGATAAACTTAATACAATTAAAAGTACATGTCATCCTGGAACAAATGGAATACCAAAATTTGTCTTCTCATATTTTGCCAATTCACATCAAAATATATTTGCAATCTAGCAAATCATCTTTCTCAAAAAATCTACAATCTTAAAGAACTAAATACCATAGCCATAGTGGAATTTAATATAAAAAAAAATTAATATATCAACACTTACCAATCTAAGATCTATTTCTATGGGAACATTAGCCATAAATATTTTAGAAAAAGTCATCAAAGATCAAATCGAACAACACTTACTTCCACTTATATCACCTCTACAATTTGCAAAAAAAGGAATCATCTATAGGACAAGCAGCATTACTCTTTAATACTATTATGACTACAATACAAAAGCAAAAAAATATGCACCAATAGCAGTACAATTAGACATCCAAGCAGCATTTGATTCAGTGTCAATCAAGATACTTCTTAATAAATTAGCAAACACCACAATACCACATACCCTACTCTATGTAATTGCCAATCTTCTTAATAGACAAATTCATATCACACTCAATGTAAAAAAATCAACATCATTCACTCCAACACAATCTATTTCACAAGGATCACTCCTTTTTACATTCTACATAGATCCACTAATAAGAAAAAAAATTTTATATATATAAAATTGAATTTTATTCTACCTTTTTTATTTAATAGTTAACACTTGGCAGAATCTGCCTATTGGACTTTAATTTGCCAATTGATTTTATCATACAATACTATGTATTTATTTATTTATTTTTTCTTTTTTTTTCTGGATTAATAAAGTTGTTTTTTTTTTTGATAAAAAAATGAATCAAATATTCCAGAGAATTGAAAAACAATGAAAGTAATTACTAACACTTTTTTTTTACACTTACTTTAATGCCAGTTTTCATCATGTATATTACTTTTATGTAATTATCTGTATGCAAATATTTGAAAACTTACAACTGAAACTGTAAGAAAACTTACAACTGGAAAAAAAAATAAAATTATTTGTAGAAATGATGTATGCATTGAAAAAAGTATAAAAGAAAGGTATTATTAATTATATTTATTAATAATCAGTGTGTAGAAGATAAAGAAGAAAAAAAAAAGAATAAAAACAATGAAAGTAAAATTAGTTTTTAAAAGTGATGGAAAAGAAATTTGGATAATTGTAGATTTTAATATTAATTATGTACAAACTTTTCATGTACATTGCATATATACCTAGGAAATGAATGAACAAGCAGAAAAAATTTGAAAAAATATAATAAGGATTTACAGATACTAGGAGAATTGGTAATATTTTTTCAACTCATAGGTGCTATCTTTTCTAATTTTTATAAAAATAATTAAGGTTTTTTTACTCTAGACAAAAAGCAAGGGAAAGGAATTCATATTTTTAAAGTAGGAAATAAAAAAAATTGGAACCTTTAATAGATGGCAAAAATAATATAGCCTTTGTTTAAATCTTATCTTCCTTTTTAATGTTTTTGCATAATATTGAGAACAAGTCCCCACCCTGTTAAAAAAACTGCTAGAAATTCTATTCACTTAAGCAAATTGTCAGATTTACGCCTCTATTTGGAATTAATCTACACATTTTTTACTCATTCAGCTTCCACTCTTACAATGTAATAAATTTCTCAGGAAAGAATTTATTTATTATTATAATGATAACATACTAAATAAAATGTTTTAAAACTGAAATAAAATACAAATCAGAAAATTGTAGTCTTTTGATTTGAAAAGACTATTAAATAAAAAAATTAGAAATTTTTAAATTTGAATTAATAAAGTTTCATTCCTCTTTATGATCTGTAGCACCAATCATCTCTAAATCATTTATTTCCTCATTTCTTGCACTCTAGGTCATGAGATGTTTAAGGATGAAAATCATGAATTGAGCATAACAATTCATTTGAGAGTTTATTTTACTAAGCTGTGAATCTGAAACTTTTCACTCTATCATGCCTCTAAATTACATATACTATAGTAGTGGTGTATGAAATAAATAAAAGACTGAATTCTAAAACTATCTCCTAATTTGTATCTGACTATTGGAAGATGGAATAAGATTTGATATCATGTCTGGAAAGTTTCATGCAGTAGAAATTAAATAACTTTTTGAGTTAAATAATTAAAATAAATAATAATTACAAATTTCTAAAATAGTAATAATTTTATTAGCAGTAGCAAAAACGTTCGATAATTTATAACAATTAAAATCATGAAGCCAATAAACTAGAAGTATGCTGCAACAATTAATCTATTAACAATGAAACAATGCATATATTCACTTTTGTTCCATTGATACGGAGAAAGACAGTTAAACGGACTATTTCTATGCTTAACCATTGAAATAGAACGTTATATAGCGGCGCGGCCACTTAAACGGATTTCTGGGGCATTTGCATAGAAATTACGCTCTCAAGCGGTTTCAAAATGCTAAGAGTAAACAACCAAAACGGTTAATGACGTAAAGGTAAACAATTGACAAAATGGTTACGGAAGAAGAGATAAGTAAATTGTTTCTATTAATAAAATGTTATAGATTTTTTTTAATAACAAATACTATGTTTTCTATGTCAAAATAGTTTTTTAATTATTTTATACTTTACAGATTATTAAAAGTATTTACATGTTTCCAGACAAATATTAATTAGCATACTATAATAAACATAAACTAAGGTCGTTCAGGCTCCACTCTTTTTAATTATACTGTTTTATAATAAGATTATCTGTAATAGAATTTGATAAAAGTAGTCTCAATAAAGAATAAACGGTGGATTTGTGAATTCTTTTATTTTTAAATCTATTCATTATTTTTTTAAAAAAATAACGTAAAGTTAAAAAAAAGTACTATTTTTAAGAAGCTATTTCTTTTACTAGGTGCGCAAATTCATTATAGGCAAATCACATATAATGAAGTTATGGAAGAATGAATATGAAAAAAGTGATTATACAGAAAGTGGATTATTGGTTTTTATGCTGGGTTTGGGAAAAGATAAGGGGGATTTAGATATAAAGCCATAGAGTTGACAAATATTATGTTGTGGAAATGGGATGGAGCAGGATATGGGAAAACTTAAGACTGGGGAATGGAAAATAAAGTGGCTAACAGGTTTCTCTGGGCATAATTGTTGAGAGATTCTTGACTCCGTTTAAGGAAAGGCTACAGTACATCACATCACATTGTAAAATTACAGATATATATATTTTGCGAAATAATTACTACTTTTATAAAATTATAAGATTTTAAAATTTTTTTGATGTTAAAATATATAACAAAACGCGTTGTGATTTATTCTACCATTCCAATTTTTAAAATAAAAAATAATATATTTTCTACATTTTAACATAGCATGTTAGCCTGATTGAGTTGTGGATTTGTGGTAATTTTGATTATTTTATTAACTAGTTTAGATTTAGGCTTTTTTTAATGCTTACTTTAACGCACACATATATACATAACCATTTTTAATTACATGTACTATTTCCAGTTTCTAGTTTTAATTGTTAAATGTTTTTAGAAAAATTCGAACTGTTAATAATAATACACAGGCTAGTACAAAACACAACACTTTGTATAGTATTATTCTCCTCTCAAGGGTTGTTGACCTGGACCAGTAATATTACTAGCACGGAAATAGAACCAGCGACTTTTTAAATTCATGAATATTTAAGATGATGCTCTAACAACCTAACTCTGTCAGAAGCAACAATTAGCAGAAATAGTTTATACTTATCTATAATAGTATCTCCATTTATTCTTAAGGGCAGTTAATGAATGGTATCCAAACACTATGGATTATATCACTAGATTGAGGTGACTTATGAAGGTTTTTGCTATTGTCATGTAAACAGCTTCTTAAATTTTCCACTTTTTATTTTTTCATCTCTATCGATTATTCTTATCTTTTCCCATGTGAATTTATGTTTACTGGTACATATATGATCTACTATTTAGATGGACATTTTGTCATGTTTAATAGTTACTTTGTGTTTGTTTTATCATTTTTCAATACCGCAATTAGTTTCCTTAATATACATCTTTCTTATTTACAAGATATTTGATAAGATAATCTTCATCAACATTTGAACTTATGTAATTGTTCTGATATTATTTTGATTATATATACTTTTAATTAGTTTGCTACTGTGACTGCATTATAGTGCTTACAATATTTTTTTTTCTTTTGATGATTCAATTAATTTTTTTAAATTGTAACTAATGGTTTAACTATTCTTATTCTAGATAAACTTTTCTATTTCCAGATATTTGCTTCTGAGCAAACTTCATTTGCTCTTTTCTGTAATGATAGCCATATCCCACTTTTTGTGTGGGTATAGTACATTTTCTGTAAGCCATAGTTTTGTCTTTGCCATGATGAAATTTGTTGCAAAAACACTGAAGAATGCTAATTTTTGTTTTTGTTCTAATTCTAATGAATTGAAAGTGATATATAGTTGATGTGTGGGCAGAATGTTTATAAGAGCTTCCCCACATTATCATGCAATATATACATCAACATACTAAAGGTAGACTTTAGATGAAGATGGAATAGCATTCATGGTTGTAGTTTCAAGTTCTGCCATGTAGATGCTGCTGATAACTCATAACTATCCTTTGAAATTGGTGGAGATAATGTGTGTTGTATTGAACACGTTATTATTTTGCAGAATATAAAATGTTCATTATATTATCAATGACATAATTGTATTTGTAAGCTATTCTAATTCAATATTTTACTTACAATAAATTATTCACCTTAGAGTGCATTTGTTTATTAGCTCTCCACACCAATGTTTAGCAATATATCAGTTCTATTTGAATTTCCTTGATTAATTCCAAATCCCTGACAAAGGACTGTGTCCGGTATGCTAAAATACTGAGAACCTTAAGAAGAAAATTAGACCAATTTTACTATGATATATTTCTAAAACTAACAATAGATATTAAGTGATAAAGATCCATAACGATTTTCAGTATACCATAGAAATAAGGAAATTTATTGAATAATGATACTAATTTACTTTTCTTTTGAATTAATGAAGTATCTTAGATGCTTTCTATATAATGCTTGTGACTTCATATCTTCAGCTGGCAAAATATTATTTGCCACTTATTTGTATTGGACTTCTGGGTTTTCTGCATATTTTTAATATTATTCTTATCCATTCTATGATGCTCTTTTTTTGTTTACTTTGAGAGATTTAATAGCTTTCCTTCAAACATGGGCAATGTTTGATTTCGGGAGTTGATGTCTTGGCAAATGTTTTTTTATCCTTCAGAAAATTACTGCTCAGAGGGAGATTTGGAATAACTTCCTCATTTACTACCAGTATATTTAATAAAAAGGATATTAGATGGTGTGACAAATTCAATTCTTTTTTCAGAATAAAAATTTCAGCAATTGTCAAATGTTTAGAACTAAAAAATTTAAATAATATAGTCTATGCAGATTTATAAATCTCTTGTTTTTACATTCCTTTATTTTTTGACGTAATTTAAACTAAAAAATTGTTACTGACTAAAAAATATTTGTGAAATTTTAATCAGCAACTTTATTCTTTAACAACTATTATGCATTACTAATGTAATGCAAGGATAGATGCTTTAAAAACATGAAAACATATATTGTATCTCTTAAAAGAGTTTCACTTGCTTTATCCATAATTAGAGCTTTTAGTTGTGGGTTTTTAAAGGACATCAACTTCAGATGTACAGATGCATAGTAAAGTTGAATGATTTTATATTTTGGTAACTACATGTCTAAAATTTGACATATTATTAGGTCCACCATCATCTGCCCTTTCATTTCAATGATGATCAGATATATTGATAATTATTTCAAGCCATTCCTTTCTCTGCTTTTTACATATTTTCAATATTATTCCTATCCATTCTGTGATGCTTTTAATCCATGACAATCTTAATCATTATTGGTATGCAAATGACTGTAAAGATCTGATATAGATAAGCTTAATAAAAAAAAGGTAATAGTAGGAAATCTTGAAAGTACATTAACTATAGAAACAGATCAGATAAAAAGATGAAATTGATAAGTGAGAGAAAAGTAAAAGTAAAAAGAAATAGTCCATTATATTATTGCAAATAAAATACATATATTCTCTAACTTATAAAATCAGTTTGCATATTAATTCAATAAATGTAGGATATGTTTTTTAAAATAAAATACAAATTCTTATCCATCTTAAATATATTATACATCATTCAAATTTATTAAATGAAATGCATATTACTTTATACTGTCACAATAATTTACTAACAATTTACATAGTCATTAAATATTTGGATTTCTGGTTAATATATTTATTTACTGTTATGGATTCTTTAAAAGATGTTTAAATGTTGAAACAGATCTGTCCATGTTAATAAGGTGTAAGATGGTTAATGGAATTAAATAAAAGAGGTAAGACGTCAGTTTAATACATATTTTGACTTTACTAAAATATTTGTGACTTTTTAATATATATATACCAGTAAATAAATGTCATATTGTTAGAAGAGATGATAATAAATGGATAATTGAAATTTTAAACTGGATTCCAAGAGATTGTAAAAGAGCTGGAAAGAGACCACATCTGAGATGGATGGATGAAATAAGAAAGTGTGCAGGGTTTATGTGGAGAAGAGAAGCTAAAAATAGGAAAAAATGAATTGAATTTGGAGAGACCTTCATCCTGCAGTGAATTGATAATGGTTGATGATGATGATGATGAAATAAATGTGTGAATGTAAAACAATTCTTGGCAATTTCTTACAATTTGGTTTTTTTATTGTTTAATTATATTGAACTTTTACTATACGAGTATCATTCGTTTTCTATAAAATTCATGAAAGCAGTATATATACACCAATTCTAAAAACAATAAACATAAAAAAGAAATTTGTTTTGAAGTCAAGCTGTAATGAAAGTTTACAATCAGAATCTTAAAAGTCATGATGCAGTTTTACTTTATCAATAGATTTGGGCACAGCACAGACTATACTTACCCAGTATAGGTTTGATAAATTAAAATCAGTTTAAAATCTAAAATTCTTCCGTTGTCACCTGCTTTAATAATGGAATGCATTTATGTGTTTTTTTTATTGATTGTAAGCTTGAATAGTATCAGGTGGTGGATTGCTACAATATGCATATTTCCAGTCTAATTTCCGGCCTTGCTTTCATGAGTTAGGATTATGTTTCCAAACAGAAACGACTGCACTTAGGTACCTAGCATCCACATTTTTAATAGCTTAAAATTAAAAAAAAAATCAAATGTTTTGAATGCAAACTAATTTGCATAGATTTGAAACTAAATTAGTTCCTTTATATTTGGGATTTCAGTTCTATGCCCACTCACACTTTTTTATCTTTGGGCTAAGAAAGTTAATTGTGCCTGACATTAGGTTGCCTAACCAAAGTTTAAAATGGAGTTACAATTAGCATAAAACTAATATCTCTAAAGTATAGTGAAACTAATTGTGTCAGAACTACTATCATTAAAACAGGCAAAACTCACTATATGGTCATGTGATGTTTATTGGTTTAAAACTACTTCTACCACTATTACTACTTATTATTACTACTACTTACTACAACTATTTACTACTATTATTTACTGACTACTACTACTAATTACTAATATTCATTACTAGAATTTACATACTTTTGCTACCACTATTACTGTTATTATTATTACTACTACTTATTAGTACTACTATTACAACTTAATAACTACTGCTACTAATTATTACTATTACTACTTTTAACATTTATTACTATTACTACTTACTACCACCACCACTATTTATTACTATAATCTAGGGATTGTCTTTTTTCCAGATTTTGGTAATCCCAGGATTCCAGAATAAAAAAAAAATATTTTCCCAGGATCCTGGGATTATTGTCAGTGGAAATAAAACTAAAAATTTCAGTCCTTTATTCATTCTTATAAATATAATCTATAAATTAAAACGAATTCAAAACTTTTCAGAAAATTAACATTTTCTTTTTAAACCATGACTGACTAAGGACTACATTGTTGTTTTTTTTTAAAAAAATTTCACTTTAATTTATTTTGAGACTGATTTCGCCATTAAATGTAATACAAACATAAGTAATACAGGGAATTTACACTTTTATCACTGAGTCTAAAGTTTGGTTATAAATAGTCCTGCAGCTGAAAAGGACCTTTAAGCTTCTGCACTTGTTGGTGATATGGATTTGAGAGCGTCCATTAATTTTATTACACTTATTGTTTTTTCACCAGTTGTCTCATAGATTTTGAACTCCTTGGATATATTCTTTGCAAGTGATTGACTTTCAGCTTCAGATTGAGGGTCTTTAGAAACACATTCAGTTTGGTTTTTGATTTGACACATCAATTTTTCACAAAAAGTCTGGTATCTTTCACTCTCTGTGTCATCCTCTTTCTCAAAGTCAGAATGTGAGTGTAATGGATCAAATTACAATACTTCAAAAAAAAAATCCCAAGACAAATTATTATTTGATTTGCTGTAACCAATATGGCTGACTTGCTTGGAAATAGTTGCAACTTGGTTTTTACTATTTTTCTATTTCTTTTATAAGATGTTTTTCCAGTTTTTATATACTTCAATAATCCAATCACAAATGTTTTTGTCTTTCTCTCATTTATTCTTAAAATTAGTGCATCCTAAACTTTTCTCAAAAAGATAAAATTTTGCTCAGAAAATTCTTGTATGATGAAAGAAAAAACTTCCTCTGCAGTAAGAAGCACCACATCATGGCTGCAAAGGTTTTGCGATCCGATTTCGATAGGTTTCAATGCACCCACAAGCTCATTAAGAGCTGCATATTTTGCTTCACATATTGGATTTTTCTTATTATAGTCAATCATTGTTTTTCAATTTGTGATTTTAATTGTAAAAATCATTCTATCATGCCTAGCAAAGTGTTCCATCTAGTTTTAGAATTGAATATTAGATTTAAAATTTCTTGCTTTAATGAAGATTTAACATAATTCTGAAGAATGCCATTTTTCAGGGGAGACTTTCAAGCCATTCGCACAATTGTTCTAACTTCATTAATGATAAAATAGCTATGTTTAATGCACCAAAGAATAGGTTATCTCTGATATCACATTTTCTTTCTTTATCAGGATTGTTTTTGAAGCTTAGATTTGAATTGTAATTTTCCATTTCATCCTCTTCTAAATCTTCTTCAATGTCTTCAATTGTTTCTACCACAATTACACCTTCAGAATCATTATCCCTTGTATAGAATGTCACATATTGCAAAGTGTATATTGTGGGTACAGTAAAGGTGATGTTCACAACTGTCCAAATTTCATCATAACATGCCCCATCTACAATTCATGCAACTACATGATGCTTGTTGAAAATTTAAACTCCAATAACTTCACTTTTATTTCAATCATTTATTCTACCATTAATAGTAATAATTCCTAGGTTCCAAAATTTCTATTTATCTTTATGAATATGATATTTAAATAATGTTTGTTTTTAACTGACAAATATTCATATAGAGAAAGGCTGAATTGCTTACCATTTTTTAAAGATTGCTCATAATCTTTTATTATATTTTCGATTATAATATTATACTATTTATACACTAATTGTATAACCTGATTAGGATTTTTTTCCCTAAATGCTTGCTGAATAAATTCACTTATATGGCACTGATACAAAATCCATCTACAGCTACAACAATTTGCAATGATTTCTTCCTGTGTGCCTTTCTTTAAAAAACCAAACAATTTTGTCTGAGAATGAACACATTTTAAACATTTTGAAGTGCTAGACTTCTCAATAAAATGTTTAGTTTTTAAAAGCTAAAGCAAGCCATTTATAGAAAAACCTCTACATTTGAGCATTACACCCCAGTGACTATATTTTGCTTTATTATTATTACATTTAATGAAGTACTATCAGACAAATGTTTTTCATCTCCCCATCATCACAAAATATTAAGAAAAATAGAATATATGGAAAGTGGCTTAACTTCAAAATGATCTTTAAACGAAAAATGACATGGATAATTGTAAACATGTTTGACATCTCAAGTCAACTCAGATGATAGGAGACTTGAGTCAAGACTCGAGAAAAGATGATAATGACATTAGAGATATGTAAGAAAGGACTTGCTTTTTGTGATATATATATATCTGTTAAATTTATTATTTCAATTATAATTACAATTTTGTTTTTAATTAACGGACTTTTTATTATATATATATATAGTGAATGAAATTTATGAAAATAAATGTGGGAAATCCCAGGTAAAGAAAATTTCCTGGGATAAATCCTACAGCCAAATTCAAACTGGATTCTGGGAAACATTCCTTACTACTTACTATTGCTACTTACTACTATTACTTACTAGTACTATTACTACATTACTATTACTTACTAGTACTATTACTACTACTGTTACTACTACAACTATTTAATACTACCTAATATTTACTACTACTTACTACAATTACCTAATATTACTTATTATTTCTATCTATTACTTACTACTACTACAACATACTATTACTACTTACTACTACATACTACTAATATTGCTACAACCATGATCATTACTTACTATTATTGCTAACTCTACTACTACTATTACTTACTACTACTACTACTACTACTACTACTACTACTATTACTCCTACTACTACTACTACTTGCTATTAGTTTTAAAGCCATCTTTATTATGCATATTTTATTACAATTATTATATGATGCTATTTACATAAAATGTAAAAGGAGAGAAAATCAAAGAAAGAAGGAAGGAGGACAGACAGAAGGAAAAAAAGGAGGAAACAAGAGAGGAATGAAAGAAAAAGGAAGATGGAAGGAAGGACATACAGAAGGAAGAAAACAAAGGAGAAAATAAGCAAGGAAGGAAGGCAGGGAGGTGGAAACCAGGAGAGAGGGAAGAAGGGAATATTTTTAAAAGCTGCAATAGTTTATTATCATTGAGTCAAAGGCAAAAGAGAGGTCTAATTAAATTGCAATAGGTGCAGCCTACCAAATTTTGGAATGGTACATGGCCCAGGATAAACACAATCAGGTATTGAAATTAATTTTACAGCTATTTCATGTTGAGATTTGAGTGTTTGCCATCATTGTCACTGAATAAAAAAAATAATGATCAAAGGATTTTTACTAGATTGCAATTTTTCTTTGAAATCAAAGAATGTGGTGATAGCATATCCTCTCCAGTTATTAGATGGGTATTCTTTATAATAGAAGATGGTGCTATTTAAATTTTGTATGCAGTTAGAGTTTGAACTAAAAAAATATGATTTTTTGAAAAATATTCTGCTAATGTATGTTGATTTTTTATATTGTTGTTTAAGAGAAAGAATAGAATGTATGGAGGCTTTGTCACAAGAGGTACTTTTTTAATTTTTGATGGAGGATATCTAGTTTTTATTAAGGAAGTACATTTTTTTATGTAGAAGTTGATGGTAGAAGAATTAAACATAAACAACAAAAATTTAATGAGTGTTGAATGCTTCTCTCTGAAGAATCCTATATCCTATTTCCAAAAGCATTCTTCATTAATTGATCTACTATTCTATTCTCCTGACATTCACGTTATTATCAAACCATCTTTTATTCCTGTTACTTTTTCTACTCATCTGGCTCTTAATATTGATTTAGAAATTGATTTCCAATATTTAATAAAATTAGAGTTCTACTCAAGTCCACTACATCAGGTAGTAATATCTGAAATGTCCATTTATTTTCAACAAATAAATATACTATCATTAAGCCCAGTAGCGGGTAGGTTTCCCTTGTGAACATTTTTTCCTCCCCTTCCATTCCTCTCTTCTGGTTTCCCTCCTGGCTTGATATTGTTAAGGGGAATAGAAGGAATGGAGGCTTAGTCACAAAGGATACTTTTTAATTTTTGATATAGGGTATGTAATTCTTTCACTAAAGAAATAAAAGATTTGTGTTTTTTTATGTAGATGACTGATAGTAGAGAAAATAATACAAGTTGAAACCTACACCACTACTGGGTTTAATAATATATTCATTTTTGAAAATACATGCACATTTTAGATATTACTACCTCAGGTGTAGTGGACTTGAGTAGCACTAAGTCAATTTGTAGATCGATATTAAGGACCAGATGATCAAAAAATATAACAGGAATAAAAAAGATGGTTTGATAATAAAGTGAAGAACAGGAGAGTAGAATAGGAGATCAATTAATGAAGAATGCTTTTGGAAGTGATTAGGTACAAATACTTGGAGACAAATTCAGTGTAAAGCACATTCTTCCACCCCAAAGCATGGTTGGGTGGGAGATGGTTGATAATATTAGGTTCATTTGATTAATAAGAAATAATATTAATTTCATTTTATTGTAAAAATAAAGAAATATAATGTTAATATTAAGAACTTTATAGTATTAATAGTCCAATTCCTGCAGCAGCAGTAATAGATTGGGGTAGTTTAAAAAAACATAATTATCTGATTATCTTTGTAGGTCTGTTTTACTATTAAAAGTGTGTTTTGTGTCAATGAATAGAAGGATGTGAGAGAAGAAATTACTAATCCAATTGTTAATGGTGAGAAGCCATTGTGGAAAGTTAAGGCCCCTCATATTTACTTCTGTGACACTGATTAACATATAAGATGATGTGTGCACGTTTGTTGGATCTCCTTGTAAAAAAGACCAGGCCATACAGATTAAGAGAAAGTAAGTGATTGTATATTGTTAAAGGTATATGTTTGTGGATTTATCTTCTAAGATTAGACCAGGAAAAGGAAAATAATATTGCTGTAACTTAGCAGGTAATTTGGATTTAGTTGTAATGTTTAATACAAGTTTGATTAGATTTTCCAAACAAAGTTCAATTAGTTTTTAAAATGTACCTTTTTTCCTAAAAAAAAAACAGGGATTGAAATTTCCTAGATGTAGAATTTAATCAAAAATGACATCTTAAGACCCAAATGGTAACCATAAGAAATATAGTGATCCTAATTCAGAAGAAAAGCCACATTTCATGCTTTCAATGAAAATGGCAATAGCAGAAGCATGCAATTTGGTGATTGACTCAGTTATATTTCTATTGGTAAGACAAGCAGAACATAGGAACAGAAAATGATGAATAAGTACTTATACTCCATTTCTGAACTTGGTGTATGCTGCAGCAGATGAATTCCATTTCTCTATGTTTTAGAGCTGGAGTGCTATCCAATCTCAAGTTTTCCTTAAATGAAACCATTGTGATCGAAGACTCACTTTATGAACTCACAAATTTAATCATCAAGGATCATGATAGTGTATTTTTCATTATAGATTAAAACCTTGCCTTTTATATGATCAAAATATTACTGAGAAAATCTGACAAATATCCATTGGAGAGGGGAGCTATCTTTATTTTTAAGATTTAAAAGTCAGTCTGTATTTAAACATGCTTTCAATTCCATTTCACTAGATAAAACAGTTATCTCATTATTTTACCCTCAAGTATTTCATTATCTCTCTCTTTCAAAAAGTGAGGCACCCAGTTGTTGGCCTGGCATATTCTTGTTTTAGAGTACTAATCAATTGTTTACATACATTATTACATGTTGTGGATGTATATCTATATATCTATGTCTTCTGTTGCAAGAGAAATAATTTGTAATACTTCTATTTATTTTTTAGAGTGGTTTTTTGTCAATGTAAATAATAAACGTTCATTCATCAGTATTATCACTGTGTCAGTAGTCTGTAACATTATATGTCTATATCAACCTGATTATTATGTGTTAAAATTACCCTTTTGATCTCATCTCTCCCTGACCAAAGAATTAATTATTGTGAGGTTTGGGGAGTAAATCACTTAGTAGTAATCAGGAGGAGTGAGGCTCGAACCTCCTCTACCTATATCTCTTACTTAGGCTAAAGCAGCTCTACTTTTCTTACTCTTAGTTTTTTGTATAATCTAGCACCACAAGTGTGACCTTACAGTTAGAGTTAGATGCTGAGATATTATTCATGGGAATTCCATGATCAGGAAACTTTTTTCTGTGTGTTAAAAAATAGTGAATGACAAAAATGTATGCTTTTATTTTCTCTTGCATTTTTTGCTCTCTTTATAAGAATGTTGTTGATATATATATATATATATATATATATATATTAGATATATATATATATATATATATATATATATATATATATATATATATATATATATATATAAGTTCTAAAATATGTTAAACCAACCAAAGTTTGGTTGAAGATAGAATTAAATCAGATATTAACATTTTTTTTCTTTTGCTGTATAGGGAGATGGAGTGATCAAACAAGAAGCAAAGAAGAGAAGGGATGAAATCATGAATTTTTCCCCATTATTAATAATTATAGTATGCTGTATATTGACCACACATTGGTACAGGGTATGGTCACATGGTAACATACAGAAATAAAAAAAGAGAATGTGGTAGCACAAGAACAAAAAACATAGGTTGAACAAGCAATATGGATTAGAATAACATATAAATAAAATTTAAGAACATCAAAACTGGTATACCAAGAAAGGCAACAATTGCAGGGATGATTGGAAGAGGGAGCATTATTTGAAAAAAAAAAGAAACCAAAAATTTTAATTCATTTATATCACTAAATGGTAGATACAAGAGAAAGGACAAGAAAGAAAAAGAGCACAAAAAGAAGTGTGACAAAATAAAAATAGATAAAAATTAATCTTTTTTTCAGGAAATATGTATGGTCCAGAAAAAGAGATCGGTAGAAAGAGACTCGAGGACTTCAAATAATATATTGGAAACTCCAAGAATAAAGAGTTCAAACATGGATATGCTGAAACTATAAAGGATGAAACAGTTGAGAAAAATAGTAGAAGCTCTGGAATGAAAGAGAATGGAAACAGTATGGAGCAGAAATTAATAGGATGAGAAAAGATAGAGATAGAAAGGAGGTAAAAATAACAGGCATTGATGGATGAGAAACCCCAGAACATGAACAAAGAAATCACTAAAGATGGTTTAAACAGTGATATTAATGAAAGCACCAGATGCATAGAAATAACAAATAGTCCACTGGTTGCAAGATTTATCCACAGCAAAAATTTTCAAAGTGACATAAGAGAAAATCCAAAGGCACATGACAAAACCTACAAGAACTGTTCATGTTCCAAGAATTAAAAGATGAGAAAATAGCAACCACAGTAACCATTTGTGTTACTAATTAATTATTATTGTTGTTGTTACTAATCAAATATTATTGTTGTTGTTAATAATTAATTATTATTGTTGTTGTTACAAATTATTATTGTAGTTGTTACATGTATATTAATATTGTCATTGGTACTAATTAATTATTATTGTTGTTACTATATTAATTATTATTGTTGTTGATACTAATTCTTATTGTTCTTCTTACTAACTAATTATTATTGTTGTTACTAATTAATTATTATTTTTGTACTAATTATTATTGTTTTTACTAAATAATTATCATTGTTGTTGTTACTAATTAATTATTATTGTTGATGTTATTAATTATTTATTATTGTTGTTGTTACTAATTAATTATTATGTCAATAATACAGAAGGAATGTGGAACACAACCATTTAAGAAAGAAGTGGCAGCACATATTTTCAACTTGAATCCTAGAGAAAAAATTAGAAGCAGAGAAAATAATGCACTAAAAAAAGAAAATTGGCAGAAAATACCTGTCTAGTATATAATGAGAAATGTATCCTGGGACCACTTACGACAAGATTGTTAAAGCCATATCTAAAGACTGAGACAGCAAAGGAGAGAGATGACAACAAGCCCCCCCAAAAAGGTCCATGTCTAATAAAATCATTTAATAAGGATAATACATTCAAAGAAACACTAAAAAGACCCTGGTATGTCAAACATACTGAAATGGACATAAAATTATATTAATGTATACAATTTTGAAAGGTCTACTCTCAAAACGACTACCATTACCACCAACCATCACTACCAGTATTATTATTGTTGTTACTACTACTGCTTCTTACTGTTTTTAATACTGCTACTGTTGCTTATTGTTGATAGTAATTACTATTACTGTTGTTACTAATTATTATTGTTGTTACTAATTAATTATTGTTGTTACTAATTATTATTACTCTTGATACTAATTAATTATTATTATTGGTATTAATTATTATTGTTGTCAATATTAAATTGTTATTGTTGTTGTTACTAATTAATTATTGTTGGTGATAATTATTGTTACTAAATAATTATTATTTTTGTTGTTACTAATTAATTATTATTGTTGTGGTTACTGATACATTATTATTCTTGTTATTATTGCAGTTGTCACTAATTAATTATTATTGTTGTTACTAATTAGTTATTTTTGTTGTTGTTACTAATTATGTTGTTATTACTAATTACTTTCTTATAGTTGTTACTAATTAACTATTATTGTTGTCATTACTAATTAATTATTATTATTGTTGTTACTAATTAATTATTATGAGAATAATAGAAAGGGAATGTTGAAAACAACCATATAAGGAATATCTGGTTGCACATAATTTCAACTTGAATCCTGGTGAAAGAACTAGAAGCAGAAAAAATAATGCACGAAGAAAAAAAAATTCATAGAGAATACCTTTCTATTAATAAAATGAGAAAAGGATCTTAGGACCATTGAACACAACTTCTTTAAAGCCATAACTAAAGCTTAAGACACCAAAGGAGAGAGATGACAAAAAGCCAAAAAAGAAGGTCCATGCCTAATAAAATCAATTAATAAGGATCACACATCCAAAAAAGAACCAATAGGACCTTGGTATGATAAACTGACTGAATAGGACAAGATTATACTAATATATAAAAGTTTGAAAGGCCTATTATCCCACAACCCCCCCACCAAACACTACTACCAGTATTACTACTATTGTTACTATTACCACTGCTACTTACTGTTGCTACTACTATTACTGTTGCTTATTGTTGATAATAATTATTACTGTTGTTATTAATTATTGTTGTTACTAATTAATTATTATTGTTGTCACTAGTTATTATTATTATTATTGGTACTAATTAATTATTGCTGTTATTGTTACTAATTATTAATGTTACTAATTAATTGTTATTGTTATTACTAATTAATTATTGCTGTGGTTAGTAATTAATTATTGTTGTTACTAATAATTATTATTATTATTGTTATTAATTAATTATTATTGTTGTTATTACTAATTAATAATTATTGTTCTTGTTATTCATTAATTATTATTGTTGTTGTTACTAATTATTACTCTTTTTATTAATTAATTATTGTTGTTGATACTTTTAATTACTTCTGTTGATGTTACTAATTACTTATTACTGTTGATACTAATTAATACTTTTTTTCTTGTTACTTATTATTTCTGTTGTTATTGTTTTACTATTTATTATTTTTGTTGTTATTAATTAATTATTAATGTTGTTAATTGTTAATTATTATTGTTGTTATTACTAATTAATTTTTTATTGTTGTTACTAATTAATTATTATTGCTGCTAATTAATTATTATAGTTATTAATTATTACTATTACTAATTAATTATTATTGTTACTAATTTATTATTATTATAGTTTTAGTAATGAGTTATTATTGTTGTGTTTACTAATTCATTATCATTCTTGTTACTCATTATTGTTATTACTAATCAATTATTACTGTGTTGTTACAAATTAATTACAATTGTTGTTACTAATTGTTATTGTTGTTACTAATTAATTATTATTGATATTACTAATCCTATCATTATTGTTGTTACTAATTCATTAATATCATTGTTACAAATCACTATTGTTGTTGTTAAGAGTTAATTATTATTGAAGATGTTACAAAGTAATTATTATTGTTGTTACTAATTAATTATTGGTGTTTTTACTAATTAATAATTATTGTTGTTATTACTATTTAATTATTATTGTTGTTACTAATTAATTACTATTGTTACTAATTAATTATTTTTGTTGGTGCTAATTATTGTTACTAATTAATTATTATTTTTCTTGTTACTTATTAATTACTATTGTGCTTACTGATTCATTATGATTGTTGTTACTAGTTAATTAATTTTGTTGTTACTAACAAGTTATTATTCTTGTTACTATTTAACTATTATTATTATTGTTGTTACTAATCAATTATTATTGTTGTTACTAATTAATTATTACTGTTGTTGTTACTAATGAATTAATATTGTTGTTTTTATTAATTAATTATGTCATTAAAACAGAGAGAACTTGGTAAACAACCAAATGAGAAAAAACTGGCAGTACATAATTTCAAATTGATTCCTGGTGAAAAATTAGAAGCAGAGAAGATAATGCAGTAAGAAGAAATTGGGGAAGAATATCTTTCTAGTAGAAAATGAAAAAGAAATCTATTGACCATTTAACACAATATCATTAAAGCTATATATAAAGAGTAAGTCACCAAAGGATAGAGATTTTAACAAGCCCCCAAAAAGGTCCATATACAAAAAATAATTTAATAAGGATAATACATCCAAAAACCATTAAGGTGACTCTAGTACAAGAAACACTCCAACTAAAACTGACATAAATTTATAATATATAAAAGTTTAAAAGGACTACCTCTCCCATTACCACCACCACTACTAGTACTACTATTGTTGTTAGTACTACCATTGCTGTTTATGGCTGTCACTAGTACTAGTGCCACTTATTGATCTTAGTATATATTATTACTGTTGATACTAAATATTATTATAGTTGTTACCTATTATTATTTTGTTGTTACTAATTATTGTTGTGACGAATGAATTATTCTGTTGTTGCTAATTAGTTATTATTGTTAGTGTTACTAATTTATTTTTATGGTTGTTACTCATTAATTTGTTATTGTTATTAGTTATTATTGTTCTTACTAATTTATTACATTGTTGTTAGTAATGATTATTGTTGTTGTTACTAATTAAGTATTACTGTTGTTGATACTAATTAAATATTATTGGTGTTGTTACTAACTATGTTGTTACTAAACAATTATGATTGTTGTTCTTAGTAATTAATTTTTGTTGTTACTAATCAATTATTATTGTTGTGACTAATCAATTATTAGTGTTGATTTACTACATGTTATTGTTGTTAAGGATTAATTATTATTGTTGTTGTTGTTACTAATTAATTGTTATTGTAGTTACTAATTATTATTGTTTTTAATAATTCACTATTATGGTTGTTTTGAATTATTGTTACTAATTAATTATTATTGCTGTTGTTATGAATTATTATGGTTGTTTTTACTAATTCATTATTATTGTTGTTGTAAATAATTATTATTGTTACTAATTAATTACTATTTGTAATTAATTATTATTATTAGAAAATTGTTATTGTTGTTGTTACTCATTAATTATTATTGTCGTAGTAACTAAGTAATTATTATTGTTCTCTTTAAAAATTAATTATTATGGTTGTCATTATTAATTAATTATTATTGTTCTTATTACTAATTAATTATTATTGTTGTTGTTACTGACTAATTATTATTGTTGTTACTAAATAATTATAATTGTTGTGTTACTATTTCATTATTATTGTTATAAATAATTATTGTTCTTGTTACTAATTAATTATTAATGTTGTTACTAATATAGTATTAATGTTCTTCCTTACCAATTACTGTTGTTGTTGTTACCAATTAATTATTATGTCAATAAAACATAGAAGGCTTGGAAAATAACCAAATAAGGAAAAACTGGTAGCACATAATATCAACTTGATTCCTGGTGAAAAAATTAGAAGCAGAGAAGATAATGCACAAAGAAAAAAATTGGGAAAAATACTTTTCTAGTAAAAAATGGGAAAGAAATCTAAAGACCATTTAACACAAGATCACTAAAGCCATATCTAAAGACTAAGGCACCAAAGAAAGATTATAACAAGCCTCAAAGAAAGTCCACATCCAAAAAATCATTTAATGAGCATAGAACTTCCAAACAATAATTAAAATGACCATGGTACAAGAAACAATCACACTTAAACTATCAGAAGATTATACTAATATATAAAAGTTTGAAAGGTCTACCTCTCCCATTACCAACACCACCACTACTACTACTACAACTGTGGTAACTACTACCACTGCTGCTTACTGTTGTCACTACTGCTACTGCTACTTATTCTTAGTAGTTATTATTATTGTTGTTACTATGTATTATTGTAGTTGTTACCAATTCTTATTGTTGTTGATACTAATTATTGTTGTTGTTGTTACTAATCAATTATTTGTGTTGTTGATAAATAGTTATTATTGTTATTGTCACTAATTAATTTTTATTGTTATTATTCATTATTATTATTGTTGTTGTTACTAATTATTATTGTTCTAACTAATGTATTATTGTTGTTACTAATGATTGTTGTTGTTACTAATTAATTATTATTATTACTAATTAATTATTATTGGTGTTGTTAGTAATTAATTATTATTGTTGTTAGTAAACAATTATTGTTGTTGTGCTTAATCAATGATTATTGTTGATTTACTATGTGTTATGGTAAAAATTAGAAGCAGAGAAGATAATGCAGTAAGAAGAAATTGGGGAAGAATATCTTTCTAGTAGAAAATGAAAAAGAAATCTATTGATTTTTTAACAAAATATCATTAAAGCTATATATAAAGAGTAAGTCACCAAAGGATAGAGATTTTAACAAGCCCCAAAAAGGTTACTAATTAATATTATTGTTGTTACTAACTAATTATTATTGTTGTTACTGATTCACTGTTATTGTTATGAATTATTATTATTGCTTGTACTAATTCATTATTATTGCTGTCAATAGGATTATTATTGTCACTAACTAATTACTATTGGTAAATAATTATTATTGTTAATAAATTATTATTATTGTAGTTCTTACTAATTAATTATTATTGTTGTGGTTATTAATTAATTATTATTGTTGTAGTTATTAAATAATTATTATTGTTCTTGTTTCAAATTAATTACTATTGTTATTGTTACTGACTAATTATTATTGTTGTGATACTAATTCATTATTATTGTTGTTATAATTAATTATTGTTGTTACTAATTAACAATCATTGTTGTTACTAATCAACTATTATTGTTCTTACTTACAAATTATTCTTGTTGTTACTAATTACTTATTATTGTAGTTGTTGGAAACTATTATTATTGTTGTTACTAATCAATTATTATTGTGGTTAATAATTAATTATTGTTGTTATTACAAATTATTTTTGTATTTGTTATGAATTTATTATTGTCATTGATACTAATTAATTATAATTGTTCTTATTAATTAATTATTATTATTGTTGTCACTAATTATTTATTACTGTAGTTACTAATTAATTATTATTGTAGTCATTGCTAATTAATTATTATTATTATTGTGACTAGTTAATTATTATGTCAATAATACAAAGGGAACATGAAAAACAAACATATAAGGAAGGTCTAGTTGCTCATAATTTCAACTGGAATTTTGATGAAAGAATTAGAAGCAGAGAAAATAATGCACTAAGAAAAGAAAATTGACAGAGAATACCTTTCTATTATAAAATGAGAAAAAGAACTTGGGACCATATAACACAAGGTCATTAAAGCCATATCTAAAGACAAAGATACCAATTGAGAGAGATGAAAACAAGCCTCCAAAAAGGTTTATCTCTAATAAAATCATTTAATAAGGTTAATACATCCAAAAACAACCACAAAGACCTTGGTATGACAAACAAACTGAAATTGACATAAGAATAAAATATATAAAGGGTTTAAAGACCTACTGCTGCCTTGACCACCATTAACCATCACTAACAATATTACTATTGTTGTTACTACTAATACTACTGTTGCTTACTGATGTTACTACTATTACTGTTGCTTATTGTTGATAGTAATTATTATTACTGTTTCTAAATATTATTGTTGCTCTTACTAATTAATTATTATTGTTGCTATTACTAATTAGTTATTGTTGTTACTAATTAATTATTATTTTTGTTCTAATTAATTATTATTGGTATTGTTACTAATTATTTTTGTTGTTACTAAATATTATTTTTGTTGTTACTAATTAATTATTACTGTTGTTTCAAATTAATTGTTGTTGTTACTAATTAATTATTATTTTTGTTACTAGTTAATAATTATTGTTGGCACTAATTATTTATTATTGTTGTTACAAATAAATTATTATTGTTGTAATGAATTAATTATTATTGTTGTTGCTACAAATTAATTATTATTGCAGTTATGAATTAGTTATTATTATTGTTATGAATAATTTATTATGTTGTTGTTACAAATTAATTATTATTGTTGTTGTTGCTAATTATTATTGTTGTTATTAATTTATTTATGATGTTGTTACTAATTAATCATTATTGTTGTTACTAATTATTATTGTTGTTATCCTTAATTAATTATTATTATTGTTTGGAATGATTATTGTTGTTGTTACTATTAAATTATTGTTGTTACTAATTAATTATTATTGTTGATGTTACTAAGTAATTATTATTGTTATTTCTAATTGATTATTATTGTTGTTATAATTAATTATGGTTGTTGTTACTAATTAATAGTTATTGTTCTTGTGATTCATTAGTTATTAGTGTTGTTACTAATTAATTATTGTTACACATTAATTTTTATTATTGTTGTTACTAATGGTTATTGTTGTTGTTGCTAATTAATTACTAATGTTATTGTTATTAATTAATGATTATTGATGTTACTAATTAATTATTAGTATTATAGTTACTAATTATGTGTTTATTCCTAATTAATTTCATATAGTTGTTACTAATTAATTATTATTGTTGTCATTACTAATAATTATTATTGTTGTTACTAATTAATTATTATGACAATAATGCAGAGAGAATGTGAAAAACAACCATATAAGTAAGGACTGGTTGCACATAATTTCAATTTGAATCCTGGTGAAGGAATTAGAAGCACAGAAAATAATGCACTAAGACAAGAAAATTTGCAGAAAATACTATTACAAAGTGAGAAAAGGAACTTGGGACCATTCAACACAAGATCATTAAAACCATATCTAAAGACTAAGACACCAAAGAAGAGAGACAACAACAAGCCCAAAAAAGGTCCATGTCTAGTAAAATTATTTAATAAGGATAACATCCAACAAACAACCAAGATGACTTTGGTATGAAAACAGAGTGAAACAGACATATGATACTAATATATAAAAGATTGAAAAGCCAAGTTATGCCACAACCACCACCAATCACCACTACCACTAATCTTACTGTTGGTACTATTAATACTGCTGCTTACTGTTGTTACTACTACTGTTGGTTATAGTTAATAATAATAATTACTGTTGTTACTAATTATTGTTGCTATTACTATTTAATTATTGTTGTTGTTACTATTTATTATTGGTACTAATTAATTATTGTTGCAATTGTTAAGAATTATTGTTGTTGTTACTAATTAATTATTATACTTGTTGTTACTAACAGATTATTAATCTTGTTACTAATTTACTGTTATTATTATTGTTACTAAGTAATTACTATTGTTGTTACTATTTAATTATTACTGTTGTTGTTACTAATAAATTATTATTATTGTTGTTACTAATTAATAATTATGTCAATAAGACAAAGAGGCCATGGAAAATAACGAAATAAATAAACTGGTAGCACATAATTTCAACTTGATTCATGGTGAAAGAATTACAAGCAGAGAAGATAATGCAGTAAAAAAAATTGGAAAATAATACATTTTAGTAAAAAATGAGAAAGAACTGTAGAGACTATTTAACACAATATCATTAAAGCCATATCTAAAGACTAAGCCACCAAAGGAGAGAGATTATAACAAGCTGCAAAAAAGGTCCACATACATAAAAATCATTTAATAGGATAATACATCCAAAAACCAATTATGATGACACTGGTACAAAAACAATCACACTGAAACTGACATAAGATTATAATAATATACAAAAGGTTGAAAGATCTACCTTTTTTATTACCACCACCACTACTACTATTGTTGTTACTACTACCACTGCTGATTACTGCTGTCACTACTTCTACTGCTGCTTATTGTTACTAGTAGTTATCATTACTGTTGTTACAAAGTATTATTGTAGTTACCATTTATTATTGTTGTCACTAATTATTATTGTTGTTACTAATCAATTATTTCTGTTGTCACTAATTAATTATTATGGTTAGTGTTACTAATTACTTTTTATTGTTATTCATTAATTGTTATTGTTGTTGTTACTAATTATTATTTTTCTTACTAATTTGTTATTATTATTGTTACTAATGATTATTGTTGTTCTTACTAATTAATTATTATTTTTGTGTTACTAATTAATTATTATTGGTGTTGTTACTAATTACCATATTGTTACTAATTAATTACGATTGTTCTTGCTAGTAATTAATTATTATTGTTGTTGTTACTAATCAATGATTATTGTTGTTGTGACTAATCAATTATTATTGTTGATTTACTAAGTGTTATAGATGTTGTTGATAATGATTAATTATTCATGTTATTACTAATTAATTATTATTGTTGTTACTAAGTAATTATTATTGTTACTAATTTATTATTATTGTTGTCATTTATTAATTATTATTGCTGTTGTGAATTATTTATTATTGTTGTTTGTACAAGTTCATTATTATTGTGGTTGTTAATAATTACTATTGTTATTAATAAATTACTGTATCTAATTAATTATTATTGGTACTAAGTTAATTATTATTGTAGTGTTTACTAATTAATTATTACTGTTGTACTTACTAATTAATTATTATGATTCTTGTTACAAATTAAGCATTATGGTTTTCCATATTAATTAATTGTTTCTGTTATTGTTACTAATTAATTATTGTTGTTATTGACTAATTATTATTGTTTTTGTTTCTAAACAATTACTGTTGGGTTACTAATTTATTATTATTGTCGTTATAATTAATCATTTTTGTTGTTACTAAGTAATTAATATTGTTGTTGTTACTAATCAATTATTATTGATTTTTTACTTACCAATTATTATTGTTTTTGTTACTAATTATTTATTATGTTGTTGTTACTGACTAACTATTATTATTGTTGTTACTAATCAGTTATTATTGTTGTTGTTAATAATTAATTATTGTTATTGCAAATTATTTTTTAGTTGTTATGAATTAAATATTATTGTCATTTGTATTAATTAATTATTGTTGTTGATACTAATTAATTATTGTCGTTGTTATTGCTAATTTATTATTATTATTGTTACTAGTTAATTATTATGTCAATAATACAGAGGGAACATGAAAACAACCATATAAAGGACAATTTTCTCATGATTTCAACTGGAATCCTGATGAAAGAAATAGAAGCAAAACAATAATGCACGAATGAAAGAAACTTGGCAGGTAATACCTTTCTAATATAAAATGAAAAAGATCTTGGGACCATAGAACACAAGATCGTTAAAGCCATATCTATAGACTAAGACACCAATAGAGCCAAATGTAAACAAGCTGCAAAAATAAAGGTACATGTCTAATAAAATCATTTTATAAGGTTAATACATCCCAAAAACAACCACAAGGGTCTTGGTATGACAAACAGACTGAAATGGATATAAGTCTATATAATATATAAACGTTTTAAAGGCCTAGTTCTGTCATGACCACCACCCCCATCTACCACTAACACTATTACTACTGTTGTTAGTACTACCACTGCTGATTACTGTTGTTACTATTAATACAGTTGCTTAGTGTTGATAGTTATTATTATTACTGTTAGTAATTATTGTTGTTGTTACTAATTAATTATTACTGTTGTTGTTAGTACTTACTTATTATTCTTGTTACTATTTAATAATTGTTGTTATTACTTTTTTTATAATTGTTGTTGGTAATTAATTATTATTATTGTTGTTACTAATTATTATTATTGCTAACTAATTATTGTTGTTACTAATATACTTATTATTCCTGTTGTTACTAATTAATTATTATTGTTATTTTTAATTCATTATTATTGTAGTTATAATTAGTTATTGTTGTTACTTATTAATAGTTATTGTTCTTGTTATTCATTTATTATTTTTTCTAATTAATTACTGTTATAAATTAATTATAATTGTTGTTACTAATGATTATTGTTGTTGCTAATTAATTATTATTGTTGTTACTTATTAATGATTCTTGTTGCTTTTACTAATTAATGATTATTGGTGTTACTAATTAATTATTATTTTGTTATAATTATTATGACGATAACACAGAGCAAATGTGCAAAATAACCATATATGGAAGGACTGGTTGAACATTATTTCAATTTGAATACTGATGGAAGAATTAGAAGCACAGAAAATAATGCACAAAGACAAGAAAATTCACAGAGAATAGCTTTCTGGTATAGAATGAGAAGAGGATTTTGGGACACTTTAACACAAGTACATTAAAGCCATATGTAAAGACTAAGACACCAAAGGAGACAGATGACAAGAAGCCAAAAAAGAAAGTCCATATCTAATAAAATCATATAATAAGAACAACACATCCCAAAAACAACCATGAGAACCATGGTATGACAAAAAGACCGACACAGACATAAGATTATACTAATATATAAAAGTTTTAAAGGCCTACTTATCCCACAACTACCTCTGACCACCACTACCAATCTTATTACTGTTGTTACTATTACCACTGCTGCTTACTGTTTTTACTTCTACTACTTTTACTTATTGTTGATGGTAATTATTATTACTAATTGTTTATGTTGTTACTAATTAAATATTGTTTTTACTAATATTATTGGTAGTTATTACTTATTGGTGTTATTGTTACTAATTATTATTGTTGTTAGTAATGTATTATTGTTGGCACTAATGATTGTTGTTGTTACTAATTAATTATTATTGTTGTTACTAATTAATTATTATTGGTGCTGTTAGTAAGTAATTATTATTGTTGTTACTACACAATTATTATTGTTGTTGTGCCTAATCAATTATTGTTGTTGATTTACTATGTGTTATTGTTGTTGTTAATGATTGATTATTAGTGTTGTTGTTGCCCACTAATTGTTGTTGTTGTTACTAATTAACTATTATTGTCATAAATTATTGTTGTTTGTACTTATTCATTATTATTGTTGTTGTCAATAATTATTATTGTCACTAATTAATTACCATTTGTAAATAATTATTATTATTACTAAATTATTATTATTGTAGTTCTTACTAATTATTGTTGTAGTTCTTAATTAATTATTGTTGTTCTTGTTACAAATTAATTATTATATTTGTCACTATTAATTAATTATTATTGCTCTTGTTACTAATTAATTATTATTGTTGTTGTTACTGACTAATTATTATTGCTATTACTAAATGATTATTATTGTTGTGTTACTAATTTATTATTATTTTTGTTATAATTAATTATTGTTGTTATTCATAATTAATTATTATTGTTGTTACTAATCAATTATTACTGTTCTTTCTTACCAATTATTTTTGTTGTTGTCACTAATTAATTATTATTGTTGTTAGTAAGTATTATTATTGTTGTTACTAGTCAATTATTATTGTTATTAAGAATTAATTATTGTTGTTATTACAAATTATTTTTGTTTTTGTTACAAATTTATTATTGTTGTTGGTACTAATTAATTATTATTGTTCATACTCATTAATTATTATTGTTTTTGTTACTAATTAATGGTTGTTGTTACTACCTAATTATTGTTGTTAGTAATTAATTATTATTGTTGTTGTTACTAGTTATTTATTATTGTGGTTACTAATAATTATTATTATTATTACTAGTTAATTATTATGTCAACAATACAGAAGAAACATGAAAAACAAACATACAAAGAAAAACTGTTTACTCATGATTTCAACTGGAATCTTGATGAAAGTATGAGAAGCAGAGAAAATAATGCACTAAGAAAAGAAAATTGGCATAGAGTACCTTTCTATTATAAAATAAGAAAGGGAATGTGGGGCCATATAACACAAGATTGCTAAAGCCATATCTAAAGACAAAGACACCAAAACAGAGAGATGAAGACAAGCCCCAAAAAGAAGGTCCCCCTCTAATAAAATCATTTAATAAGGTTAATATATCCAAAAAACAACCACAAGGACCTTGGTATGACTACTAGACTGAAACAGACATAAGTATATATAATATATAGACGTTTTAAAGTCCTACTGGTGCCACAACCACCATTAACCACCACTGATACTATTACTATTGTTGTTACTACTACCACTGTCACATAATGTTGTTAGTACTAATACTGTTGCTTATTGGTGATAGTAATTTTTTTACTGTTTTTAAAAATTACTGTTACTCTTACTAATTGATTACTATTTATGTTATTACTAATTAGTTACTGTTGTTGTTACTACTTTATTATTTTTCTTGTTACTAATAATTATAATTGGTATTGTTACCTATTGTTTTTGTTGTTACTAATTATTATTTTTGTTGTTAATAATTAATTATTGTTGTTTTTTGAAATTAATTATTGTTGTTGTTTCTAATTAATTATTATTTTGTTACTAATTAATTATTATTGTTGTTACTAATTATTATTGTTGTTGCTAATTATTATTTTTGTTGTTACTAATTAATTATTATTGTCATTACTAATTAATTATTATTGTTGTTACTAATTAATTATTATTGTTGATACTAATTTTTTATTATTGTTACACATTAATTTTTATTGTTGTTATGAATTAATTATTAATGTTGCTACAATTTTATTATTAATGTTGCTACAAATTTATTATTGCTGTTATAAATTATTTATTGTTGTTGTTATGAATTATTTATTGTTGTTGTTAAAAATTATTTATTATTGTTGTTAATAATTTTTATAGTTGTTGTTATTAATTAATATTGTTGTGGTTTCTAATTAATTATTATTGTTGTTAGAAGTTATTATTGTTGTTACTAATTACTTATTGTTGTTTCTATTAATTTATTATTGTTGTTACAAATTAATTATTATTGTTGATATTACTAATTAATTATTATTGTTATTCCTAATTCATTATTATCATTGTAATTAGTTATTGTTGTTCTTACTAATTAATAGTTATGTTTTTGTTATTCATTGATTGTTACACTATTTAGTAATTAATTATTGTTACAAATTAATTATTATTGTTTTTGTTTCTAATGATTATTGTTGTTGTTGCTAATTAATGATTATTGTAGTTAATAATTAATTATTAGTGTTGTAGTTACTAATTATGTGTTTATTAGTAATTAATTTTTATAGTTGTTACTAATTAATTATTATTGTTGTCTTTACTAACTAATTATTATTATTGTTGTTATTAATCAATTATTATGACAATAATACAGAGAGAATGTGGAAAACAACCATATAAGTAATGACTGGTTGCACAGAATTTCACTTTGAATCCTGGTGTAGGAATTAGAAGCACAAAAAATAATGCAATAAGACAAAAAAATTTACAAAAAATACAATTGAATTATAAAATGAGGAAAGGATCTTGGGACCATTTAACACAAGATCGTTAAATATATCTAAAAACTAAGATACCAAAGAAGCAAGGTAACAACAAGCCTAAACAAAAAGTCTATGTCTAATAAAATCATTTAATAAAAATAAAATCCAAAAACCAACCAAGAGCACCCTGTTATGACACACAGACTGAAATGGTCATAAGATCATATAATTATATAAAAGTTTGAAAGACCTAGTTATCCCACAACCACCACCAACTACCACTACCACTATAATTACTGTTGTTACTATTACCACTGCTGCTTACTCTTTTTACTACTACTATTGCTTATAGTTGATAGTAATTGTTGCTACTGTTGTTACTAATTATTTTTGTTGTTATGTAATTATTATTCTTGTTACTAATTATTTTAGGTACTAATTAATTATTGTTGTCATTGTTACTAATTATTATTCTTGTTACTAATTATTTATTATTGTTGTTACTAATTAATTATTGTTGTTACTATTTAATTATTACTGTTGTTGTTACTAATGAATTATTATTGTTGTTACTAATTAATAATTATGTGAATAAAACAGACTACATGGAAAACAACAAAATTATGAAAAACTGGTACCACATCATTTCAACTTGATTCCTGGTGAAAGAATTAGAAACAGAGAAGATAATGCAGTAAGATAAAATTGGGAAAGAAAAACTTTTTGTAAAAAATGAGAACTCTAAACACCATTTATCACAATATGTTTAAAGCCATATCTAAAACTAAGGCACCAAAGGAGAGAGATTTTATCAAGCCATGAAGAGGGTCTTTATCAATAAAAATCACTTAATAAGGATAATACATCCCAAAACAATGAAGGTAACACTGGTACAAGAAACAATCACACTCAAACTGACATAAAATTATAATAATATATAAAAGTTGGAAAGGCCTACCTCTGCTATTACCAATGTCACTACACTACTGCTTTTACTACTACCACTGCTTCTTACTGCTGTGACTAATACTACTGCTGCTATTTTTCTTAGTAGATATTATGACTGTTGTTATTAAGAATTATTGTAGTTGTTACTAATTATTATTGTGTTGTTACTAATCAATTATTTCTGTTGTTGCTAACTACTTATTATTGTTAGTGTTACTATTTAATTTTTATTGTTACTCATTAATTATTTTTGTTGTTACAAATTATTATTGTTCTTACTAATTTATTATTATTATTGCTATTAGTAATAATTATTGTTGTTCTTACTAATTAATTATTATTGTTGTTACTAATGAATTATTATTTGTGTTGTTACTAATTATTATGTTGTTGTTACTATTTAATTATGCTGCTGTTCTTAGTAATTAATTATTATTGTTGTTGTTACTAATCAATTATTATTGTTGTTGTGACTAATAGATTATTATTGTTGATTTACTATGTGTTATAGATGTTGTTAATGATTAATTGTTATTGTTGTTACTAATTAATTATTATTGTTGTTACTAACTAATTATTATTGTTACTAATTCAGTATTATTGATATGAGATATTATTGTTGTTATTTATTAATTATTATTGCTGATGTGAATTATTTATTTAATGTTGTTTGTACTAATTCATTATTATTTTTGTGTTAATAATTGCCATTGTTACTAATTACTTACTGTATCTAATTATTATTGTTACTAAATTATTATTATTGTAGTTGTTACTAATTAATTATATTTGTTGTACTTACTATTTAATTATTATTACTGTTACAAATTAAGTATGATGGTGTTCATTATTAACTAATTAGTATTGTTGTTATTGACTAATTATTATTATTATTGTTAATAAATACTTATTGTTCTGTTACTAATTTATTATTGTTGTTATAATTAATTTTTGTTGTTGTTACTAAGTAATTATTATTGTTGTTTTTACTAATCAATTATTATTGATTTCCCACTTACCAATTGTTATTATTTTTGTTACTAATTAACTATTATTGTTGTTGTTACTGACTAACTATTATTATTGTTGTTACTAATAAATTATTATTTTTGTTGTTAATAATTATTTTTATTGCAAATTATTTTTTAGTTGTTATGAATTAATTATTATTGTTGTTGTTGGTACTAATTAATTATTATTGTTCTTACTAATTAATTATTGTTGTTGTTGTTACTAATTAATTACGGTTGTATTAATTATTATTGTTGTCATTATTAATTAATTAATATTTTTGTTACTAATTAATTATTATGTCACTAATACAGAGGGAACATGAAAAACAGCCATATAAAGAAGGACTGTTTGCTCATGATTTCAAGTGGAATCCTGATGAAAGAAATAGAAGCAGAGAAAATAATGCACTGACAAAAGAAAATTGGCAGATAATACATTTCTATTATAAAATGAGAGAGATCTTGGTATCATATAACAGATCTTTAAAGCCATATATAAAAACTAAGACACCAAAGGAGCCAAATGAAAACAAGCCCCTAAAAGAAGGTTCTTGTCTAATAAAATAATTTAGTAATGTTAATACATCCAAAAAACAAACACAAGGATCCTGGTATGACAAACAGACTGAAACAGACATATGTCTATATAATATATAAAAGTTTTAAAGGCCTACTTTTGCCATGACCACCACCCCCAACTACCACTAACCCTATTACTACTGTTGTTAGTACTACCATTGCTGCTTACGGATGTTACTACTAATACTGTTGCTTAGTGTTGATTGTTATTATTATTACTGTTAGTAGTTATTGTTGTTGTTATTAATTAATTATTACTGTTGTTGTTACTACTTACTTATTATTTTTGTTGCAATTTAATAATTGTTGTTATTACTATTTATTATTGTTGTTAGTAATTAATTATTATTTTTGTTACTAATTTTTATTATTATTGCTGACTAATTATTGTTGTTATTATTGTTGTTACTAATATACTTATTATTCCTGTTGTTACTAATTAATTATTATTGTTATTTTTAATTCATTATTATTGTAGTTATAATTAGTTATTGTTGTTACTTATTAATAGCTATTGTTCTTGTTATTCAATTATTATTGTTCTTTCTAATTAATTACTGTTACAAATTAATTATAATTGTTGTTACTAATGATTATTGTTGTTTCTAATTAATTATTATTGTTGTTACTTATTAATGATTCTTGTTGTTTTTACTAATTAATTATTATTTTGTTATAATTATTATGACAATAACACAGAGCAAATGTGGAAAATAACCATATAAGGAAGGACTGGTTGAACATTATTTCAATTTGAATACTGAGGGAAGAATTAGAAGCACAGAAAAAAATGCACAAAGACAAGAAAATTCACAGAGAATAGCTTTCTAGTATAAAATGAGAAGAGTATTTTGGAACACTTTAACACAAGTACATTAAAGCCATATGTAAAGTCTAATACACCAAAGGAGACAGATGACAAGAAGCCAAAAAGAATGTCCATATCTAATAAAATCATATAATAAGGACAACGCATCCAAAAACAACCATGAGAACCATGGTATGACAAAAAGACTGAAACGGACATAAGATTATACTAATATATAAAAGTTTGAAAGGCCTAGTTATCCCACAACTACCACCAACCACCACTAGCCCTACTATTACTGTTGTTACGATTAGCACTGCTGCTTAATGTTACTATGACTGTTGCTTATAGTTGATAGTAATCATTATTACTGTTGTTACTAATTATTGTTGTTGTTACTATTTATTGTTGTTGTTACTAATTATTATAGGTATTAATTAATTATTGTTGACATTGTTACTAATTATTATGATTGTTACTAATTATTTATTGTTGTTACTAATTAATTATTATTGTTGTTAGTATTTAATTATTACTGTCATTGTTACTAAAGAATTATTATTGTTGTTGTTACTAATTAATAATTATGTGAATAAAACAGAGGATATGGAAAACAACCAAATAAGGACAAACTGGTAGCACATCATTTCAACTTGATTCCTGGTGAATGAATTAGAAGCAGAGGAGATAATGCAGTAAGAAAAAATTGGGAAAGAATAACTTTTTAGTAAAAAATGAGCAAGAACTCTAGAGACCATTTATCCCAATATCTTTAAAGCCATATCTAAAGACTAAGGCACCAAAGGAGAGAGACTACATCAAGCCACAAAGAAGGTCCACATCCATAAAAATCATTTAATAAGGATCATACATCCAAAAAACAATGAAGGTAACACTGGTACAAGAAACAATCACACTCAAACTGACATAGGATTACCATAATATATGAAAGTTTGAAAGGTCTACCTCTGCTATTACCACTGCCAATACTACTACTTCTGTTACTACTACCACTGATTCTTACTACAGTCACTAATACTACTGCTGCTTATTGTTCTTAGTATTTATTATTACTGTTGTTACTAATTATTATTGTGTTGTTACTAATCAATTATTTCTGTTGTCACTAATTAGTTATTATTGTTAATGTTACTATTTAATTTTTATTGTTACTCATTAATTATTTTTTTTGTTACAAATTATTATTGTTCTTACTAATTTATTATTATTGCTGTTAGTAATGATTATTGTTGTTCTTACTAATTAATTATTATTGTTGTTGTTACTAATTAATTATTATTCATGTTGTAACTAATTATTATGTTGTTACTATTTAATTATGCTGCTGTTGCTAGTAATAATTATTTTTGTTGTTGTTACTAATCAATTATTATTGTTGTTGTGACTAATCAATTATTATTGTTGTTGTGACTAATCAATTATTATTGTTGATTTGCTAAGTTTTATAGATGTTGTTAATGATTAATTGTTATTGTTGTTACTAATTAATTATTAGTGTTGTTACTAACTAATTATTATGGTTACTAATTCAGTATTATTGTTATGAATTATTATTGTTATTTATTAATTATTATTGCTGTTGTGAATTATTTAATTAATATTGTTTGTACTAATTCATTATTATTGTTGTGTTAATAATTACTATTGTTACTAATTACTGTATCTAATTATTATTGTTACTAAATTATTATTATTGTAATTGTTACTAATTAATTACATTTGTTGTACTTAAAATTAATTATTATTATTGTTACAAATTAAGCATTATGGTGTTCATTATTAACTAATTATTATTGTTGTTATTGACTCAAAATTATTATTGTTGTTAATAAATAATTATTATTGGTTTACTAATTTATTATTGTTATAATTATTTTTGTTGTTACTATGTAATTATTATTGTTGTTTTTACTAATCAATTATTATTGATTTCTTACTTGCCAATTCTTATTATTTTTGTTACTAATAAATTATTATTTTTGTTGTTAATAATTATTTTGAATGCAAATTATCTTTTAGTTGTTATAAATTAATTATTATTTTTTTTCTTGGTACTAATTAATTATTATTGTTCTTGGTACTAATAAATAATTATTATTGTTCTTACTAATTAATTATTGTTGGATTAATCATTATTGTTGTCATTGCTAATTAATTACTATTGTTCTTATTAGTTAATTATTATGTCAATAATACAGAGGGAACATGAAAAACAACCATATAAAAAAGGACTGTTTGCTCATGATTTCAAGTGGAATCCTGATGAAAAATAGAAGCAGAGAAAATAATGCACTAACAAAAGAAAATTGGCAGATAATACGTTTCTATTATAAAATGAGAGAGAGATCTTGGTACCATATAACAGAAGATTATTAAAGCCATATATAAAAACTAAGACTCCAAAGGATCCAAATGAAAACACGCCCTAAAAGAAGGTTCTTTACTAATAAAATAATTTAATAATGTTAATACATCCAAAAAACAAACACAAGGCTCCTGGTAGGACAAACAGACTGAGACAGACATAAGTCTATATAATATATAAAAGTTTTAAAAACCTACTTCTGCCATGACCACCACCCCCAACTACCACTAACACTATTACTACTGTTGTTAGTACTACCACTGCTGCTTACTGTTGTTACTACTAATAGTGTTGCTTATTGTTGATAGTTGTTATTATTAATGTTATTAATTATTGTTGTTGTTACTAATTATTATTGTTGTTGTTACTACTTACTTATTCTTTTTGCTATTTAATAGTTGTTGTTATTACTATTTAATTTTGTTGTTAGTAATTAATTATTATTATTATTGTTACTAATTATTATTATTATTATTGCTCACTTATTATTGTTGTTGTTACTATTTATTGTTGTTGTTACTAATATACTTATTATTACTGTTGTTACTACTTAATTATTATTGTTATGTTAAATTCATTATTATTGTAGTTATAATTAGTCCTTGTTGTTACTTATTAATAGTTATTGTTTTTGTTATTCATTTATTATTGTTGCTTCTAATTAATTACTGTTATAAATTAATTATTATTGCTGTTACTAATGATTATTGTTGTTGCTAATTAATTATTATTGTTGTTACTCATTAACGATTATTGTTGTTTTTAATAATTTATGATTATTGGTGATACTAATTAATTATTATTTTGTTATAATTATTATGACAATAACACAGAGCGAATGCAAAAAATAACCATATAAGGAAGGTCTATTTGAACATTATTTCAATTTGAATACTGATGGAAGACCTAGAAACAGAAAATAATGCACAAAGACAAGAAAATGCCTAGAGAATAGCTTTCTAGTATAAAGTGAGAAGAGAATCTTGGGACCCTTTAATACAAGGTCATTAAAGCCATATGTAAAGACTAAGACACCAAAGGAGACAGATGACAAGAAGCAAAAAAAGAAAATTCATATCTAATAAAATCATATCATAAGGATAACGCATCCTAAAAACAACCATGAGAACTATGGTATGACATAAAGACTGAAACAGACATAAGATTATACTCATATATAAAAGTTTGAAAGGCCTACTTATCCCACAACCACCTCTGACCACACTACCAATATTATTACTGTTGTTACTATTACCACTGCTGCTTACTGTTTTTACTACTAATACTTTTATTTATTGTTGATGGTAATTATTATTATTGTTGTTACTAACTGTTTATATTGTTACTAATTAAATATTGTTGTTTTTACTAATATTATTGGTATTAATTAATTATTGGTGTTATTGTTACTAATTATTATTGTTGCTAGTAATGTATTATTGTCATTGCTAATGATTGTTGTTGTTACTAATTAATTATTGTTGTTACTAATTAATTATTATTGGTGCTGTTAGTAAGTAATTATTATTGATGCTGTTAGTAAGTAATTATTATTGATGTTACTACACAAGTATTATTGTTGTTGTGCCTAATCAATTATTATTGTTGATTTACTATGTGTTATTGTTGTTGTTAAAGATTAATTATTAGTGTTGTTGTTACCCACTAATTATTATTGTTGGTACTAATTAACTATTATTGTTATAAATTATTATTGTTGTTTGTACTTATTCACTATTATTGTTGTTGTCAATAATTATTATTGTCACTAATTAATTACTATTTGGAAATAATTATTATTATTACTAAATTATTATTATTGTATTCGTACTAATTAATTATTGTTTGAAGTTTTTAATTAATTATTGTAGCTCTTGTTAGAAATTAATTATAATATTTGTCATTATTAATTAATTATTATTGTTCTTGTTACTAATTAATTATTATTGTTGTTGTTACTGACTAATTATTATTGTTGTTACTAAATAATTATTATCGTTGTGTTACTAATTCATTATTATTGCTGTTATAATTAATTATTGTTGTTGTTCATAATTATTTATTATTGTTGTTACTAATCAACTATTATTGTTCTTTCTTACCAATTATTTCTGTTGTTGTTACTAATTAATTATTATTGTTGTTACTAACTATTATTATTGTTGTTACTAATGAATTATTATTGTTATTAAGAATGAATTATTATTGTTATTACAAATTATTTTGTCTTTGTTACAGAGATATTATTGGTGTTGGTACTAATTAATTATTATTGTTCATACTCATTAATTATTATAGTTTTTGTAACTAATTAATTGTTGTTATTCTTAGTAATTAATTATTATTGTTGTTGTTACTAATTATTCATTATTTTGGTTACTAGTTATTTATTATTGTTGTCATTGCTAATTAATTATTATTATTGTTAGTAGTTAATTATTATGTCAACAATACAGAAGAAACATGAAAAACAAACATATAAAGAAAAACTGGCTGCTCATGATTTCAACTGGAATCTTGATGAAAGTATTAGAAGCAGAGAAAATAATGCACTAAGAAAAGAAAATGGGCATAGAATACCTTTCTATTATAAAATAAGAAAGGGAATGTGTGGCCATATAACACAAGATTGCTAAATCCATATCTAAAGACAAAGAACTTAAAAAAAGAGAGTGAAAACAAGCCCCAAAAAGAAGTTATACCTCTAATAAAATCATTTAATAAGGTTAATATATCCAAAAATAACCACAAGCACCCTGGTATGACCACTAGACTAAAACAAACATACGTCTATATAATATATAGAAGTTTTAAAGTCCTACTGCTGCCACAACCACCATTAACCACCACTGATACTATTACTATTGTTGTTACTACTACCACTGTCGCCTAATGTTGTTAGTACTAATACTGTTGCTTATTGATAATATTTTTTTACTGTTTTTAAAAATTATTGTTACTCTTACTAATTAAATACTATTTTTGTTATTACTAATTAGTTGCTGTTGTTGTTACTACTTAATTATTATTTTTCTTGTTACTAATTAATTATTATTGGTATTGTTACTAATTGTTTTTGTTATTACTAATTATTATTTTTGTTGTTACTACTTAATTATTTTTGTTGTTTAAAATTAATTATTGTTGATGTTTCTAATTAATTATTATTTTGTTACTAATTAATTATTATTGTTGTTACTAATTATTATTGTTGTTACTAATTATTATTTTTGTTGTTACTAATTAATTATTATTGTTATTACTAATTAATTATTATTGTTGTTACTAATTAATTATTATTGTTTCTAATTTTTTTATTTTTGTTACAAATTCATTTTTATTATTGTTATGAATTAATTATTAATGTTGCTACAAATTTATTTTGCTGTTATGAATTAGTTATTATTGTTGCTATAAATTATTTATTATGTTGTTAAAAATTAATTATTATTGTTGTTACTAATCGTCATAGTTGCTGTTATTAATTATTATTGTTTTGGATCCTAATTAATTATTGCTGTTAGAAGTTATTATTGTTGTTACTAATTACTTATTGTTGTTGTTTCTATTAATTTATTATTGTTATTACAAATTAATTATTATTGTTGATATTACTAATTAATTATTATTTCTATTCCTAATTCATTATTATCATTGTAATTAGTTATTGTTGTTGTTACTAATTAATAGTTATGGTTCTTGTTATTCATTGATTGTTACTCTAATTAGTAATTAATTATTGTTACAAATTAACTATTATTATTTTTGTTTCTAATGATTATTGTTGTTGCCAATTAAAGATTATTGTAGTTAATAATTAATTATTAGTGTTGTAGTTACTAATTATGTGTTTATTACTAATTAATTTCTTATAGTTGTTACTAATTAATTATTATTGTTGTATTTACTAACTATTATTATTGTTGTTATTAATTAATTATTATGACAAGAAAGCAGAGGGAATGTTGAAACCAACCATATAAGTAATGACTGGTTGCACAGAATTTCAATCCTGGAGAAAGAATTAGAAGCACAAAAAATAATGCACTAAGACAAAAAAATTTGCAGAAAATACAATTCTATTATAAAATGAGAAAAACATCTTGGGACCATTTAACACAAGATCATTAAAGACATATCTAAAAACTAAGACACCAAAGAAGCCAGGTAACAACAAGCCCAAACAAAAGGTCTATGTCTAATAAAATTATTTAATAAGAATAAAATCCAAAAAGCAACCAAGAGAACCCTGTTATAACACACAGACTGAAATGGTCATAAGATTATAGTAATATATAAAAGTTTGAAAGGCCTAGTTATCCCACAACCACCACTACCACTGTTATTACAGTTGTTACTATTACCACTGCTGCTTACTGTTTTTACTACTACTGTTGCTTATAGTTGTTAGTAAACATTGTTACTGTTGTTACTAATTATTGTTGTTGTTATTTAATTATTATTGTTGTTACTAATTATTTTAGGTACTAATTAATTATTGTTGTCATTGTTACTAATTATTATTCTTGTTACTAACTATTTATTGTTGTTGTTACTAATTAATTATTATTGTTGTTACTATTTAATTATTACTGTTGTTGTTACTAATGAATTATTATTGTTGTTGTTACTAATTAATAATTATGGGAATAAAACAGAGGACCTGGAAAACAACCAAATTAGGAAAAACTGGTACCACATCATTTCATCATGATTCCTGGTGAAAGAATTAAAAGCAGAGAAGATAATGCAGTTAGAAAAAATTGGGAAACAATTACTTTTTGTAAAAAATGAGAACTCTAAACACCATTTATCACAATATGTTTAAAGCCATATCTAAAGACTAAGGCACCAAAGGAGAGAGATTATATCAAGCCAGAAAGAAGGTCTACATCTATAAAAATCATATAATAAATATAATACATCCAAAAACAATGAAGGTAACACTGGTACAAGAAGCAATCACACTCAAACTGACATAAAATTATAATAATATATAAAAGTTGGAAAGGCCTACCTCTGCTATTACCAATGTCACTACTACTACTGCTGTTACTACTACCACTGCTTCCTACTGCGGTGACTAATACTACTGCTGCTATTGTTCTTAGTAGATATTATTACTGTTGTTATTAAGAATTATTGTAGCTGTTACCAATTATTATTGTTGTTACTAATTATTATTGTCTTGTTACTAATCAATTATTTCTGTTGGTGCTAATTAGTTATTATTGTTAGTGTTACTATTTAATTTTTATTGCTACTCATTAATTATTTTTGTTGTTACAAATTATTATTGTTCTTACTAATTTATTATTATTATTAATGATTATTGTTGTTTTACTAATTAATTATTATTGTTTTTACTTATTAATTATTATTTGTGTTGTTACTAATTATTATGCTGTTGTTACTATTTAATTATGCTGTTGTTGTTAGTAATTAATTATTATTGTTGTTAATCATCAATTCTTATTGTTGTTGTGACAAATCAAATATGATTGGGGTTGTGACTAATCTATTATTATTCTTGATTTACTAAGTGTTATAGATGTTAATGATTAATTGTTATTGTTATTACTAATTAATTATTATTGTTGTTACTAACTAATTATTATTGTTACTAATTCAGTATTATTGATATGAATTATTATTGTTGTTATTTATTAATATTTATTGCTGATGTGAATTATTTATTTAATGTTGTTTGTACTAATTCATTATTATTCTTGTGTTAATAATTACTATTGTTTCTAATAATTTACTGGATCTAATTATTATTGTTACTAAATTATTATTATTATTGTAGTTGTTACTAATTAATTATATTAGTTGTACATATTATTTAATTATTATTACTGTTACAAATCAAGTATTATGGTATTCATTATTAACAAATTATTATTGTTGTTATTGACTAATTATTATTATTGTTGTTAATAAATAATTATTGTTCTGTTACTAATTTATTATTGTTGTTATAATTTAATTATGTTTGTTGTTTCTAAGTAATTAGTATTGTTGCTTTTACTAATCAATTATGATTGATTTCTCACTTACCAATTGTTATTATTTTTGTTACTGATTAATTATTATTGTTGTTGTTACTGACTAACTATTATTATTGTTGTTACTAATAAATTATTATTTTGTTGTTAATAATTATTTTTATTGCAAATTATATTTTAGTTATGAATTAATTATTAATGTTGTTGTTGGTACTAATTAATTATTATTGTTCCTACTAATTAATTATTATTGTTGTTGTTACTAATAATTTATTGTTATATTAATTATTATTGTTGTCATTGCTAATTAATTATTATTTTTGTTACTAGTTAATTATTATGTCAATAATACAGAGGGAACATGAAAAACAACCATATAAAAAAGGACTGTATGCTCATGATTTCAACTGGAATCCTGATGAAAGACAGAAGCAGAGAAAATAATGCACTAACAAAAGAAAATTGGCAGATAATTCATTTCTATTATAAAATGAGACAGAGTTCTTGGGACCATATAACAGAAGATCATTAAAGTCATATATAAAAACTAAGACACCAAATGAGCCAAATGAAAAAAAGCCCCAAATAGAAAGTCTATGTTTAATAAAATAATTTAATAACGTTAATACATCCAAAAACAAACACAAGGATCCTGGTATGACAAACAGACAGAAATGGACATAAAACTATATAATATATAAAAGTTTTAACGGCCCACTTCTGCCATGACCACCACTGCCAATCATCACTAACACTATTACTACTGTTGCTAGTACTACCACTGCTGCTTACTTTTGTTACTACTAATATTGTTGCTTATTGGTGATAGTTGTTATTTTTACTGTTAGTATTTATTATTGTTGTTACTAATTAATTATTATTGTTGTTGTTACTACTTAATTATTATTCTTGTCACTATTTAATAATTGTTATAACAATTTATTATTGTTGTTAGTAATTAATTATTATTGTTGTTGTTACTAATTATTATTATTATTATTATTATTGCTAACTACTTATTTTTGTTGTTAATATTTATTATTGTTGTTACTGATATACTTATTATTACAGTTGTTACTAATTAATAATTATTGTTATTTTTAATTCATTATTACTGTAGTTATAATTAGTTATTGTTGTTACTCATTAATTGTTCTTGTTATTCATTTATTATTGTTGTTTTAATTAATTACTGTTACAAAGTATTTATAATTGTTGTTACTAATGATTATTGTTGTTGCTAATTAATTATTATTTTTGTTACTCACTAATGATTATTGTTGTTTTTGCTAATTAATGATTATCGTGGTTACTAATTAATTATTATTTTGTTATAATTATTATTACAATAACACAGAGGGAATGTGGAAAATAACCAAATAAGGAGGAACTGGTTGCACATTATTTTAATTTGAACACTGATGGAAGAATTAGATGCTCAGAAAATAATGCATGAAGACAAAAAAATTCACAGAGAATTGCTTTCTAGTATAAAATGAGAAAAGGATCTTCAGTCCCTTTAACACAAGGTCATTAAAGCCATATGTAAAGACTAAGACACCAAAGGAGACAGATGACAAAAAGCCAAAAAAGGTCTCTATATAATAAAATATATAATAAGGATAACACATCCAAAAAACAACCATCGGAACCATGGTATGACAAAAAGACTGAAATGGACATAAGATTATACTAACATATAAAAGTTTGAAAGGCCTACTTAACCCACAACCACATCTGAACACCACTACCAATATTATTACTGTTGTTACTATTACCACTGCTGCTTACTGTTTTTACTACTACTACTTTTACTTATTGTTGATGGTAATTATTATTACTGTTGTTACTAATTGTTTATGTTGTTACTAATTAAATATTGTCATTGTTACTAATATTATTGGTACTAATTAATTATTGTTGTATTATTAATAATTATTATTGTTCTTAGTAATGTATTATTGTTGTAACTAATGGTTGTTGTTGTTACTAATTAATTATTATTGTTGTTACTAATTAATTATTATTGGTGCTGTTAGTAAGTAATTATTATTGTTGTTGTACCTAATCAATTGTTATTGTTGATTTACTATGTGTTATTGTTGTTGTTAATGATTAATTATTATTGTTCTTGTTATTCACTAGTTATTATTGTTGTTACTAATTAACTATTATTGTTATAAAATATTATTTGTGTTTGTACTTATTCATTGTTATTGTTGTTGTCAATAATTATTAATGTCACTAATTAATTAGTATTTGTAAATAATTATTATTATTACTTAATTAATATTATTGTAGTTCTTACTAATTAATTATTGTTGTAGTTCTTAATTAATTATGGTTGTTCTTGTTACAAATTAATTATTATATTTGTCATTATTAATTAATTATTATTGTTGTTGTTACTAATTAATTATTATTGTTATCATTACTCAGTAATTATTATTGTTGTTACTAAATAATTATCATTGGTGTGTTACTAATTCATTATTATTGTTGGTGTAATTAATTATTGTCATTGTTAGTAATTAATTATGATTGTTGTTACTAATTAATTATTATTGTTCTTACCAATTATTTCTATTGTTGTTACAAATTATTATTGTTGTTACTAACTAACTATTATTGTTGTTACAGATCAATTATTATTGTTATTAAGAATTAATTATTGTTGTTATTACAAATTATTTTTGTATTTGTTACAAATTTATTATAGTTTTTGGGACTAATTAATTATTATTGTTCTTACTCATTAATTATTATTGTTTTTGTTACTAATTAATTGTTGTTACTACCTAATTATTGTTCTTAGTAATTAATTATTTTTGTTGTTAGTAATTATTTATAATATTGTAGTTAGTAATTTATTATTGTTGTTGTCATTGCTAATTAATTATTATTAATGTTACTAGTTAATTATTATGTCAATAATACAGAGGGAACATAAAAAACAAACATATAAAGAAGGTCTGGTTGCTCATAATTTCAACTGGAATCTTGATGAAATTATTAGCAGCAAAGAAATTAATGCACTAAGAAAAAAAATTGGTATAGAATACCTTTCTATTATAAAATAAGAAAGGGAATGTGGGACCATATAATACAAGATTGCTAAAGCCATATTTAAAGACAAAGACACCAAAAAATAGAGATGAGGTCCACCTCTAATAAAATCATTTAATAAGGTTCATACATCCAAAAAACAACCACAAGGACCCTGGTATAACAAACAGACAGAAATGGACATAAGTCTATATAATATTGAAATGGTTGAAAGGCCTACATCTGCCATGACCACCACTTCCAACTACCACTAACACTATTACTACTGTTGTTATTACTACCACTGCTACTTACTCTTGTTACTACTAATACTGTTGTTTATTGTTGATAGTTGCTATTATTACTGTTAGTTATTTTTGTTGTTACTAATTAATTTTTACATTTTAATTATTGTTGTTACTTTTTAATATTGTTAGTAATTAATTATAATTGTCATTGTTACTAATTATTATTGTTGTTACTAATTGTTATTATTGTTACTAACTAATTATTGCTGTTGTTACTAGTTATTATTGTTGTTACTAATATACTTATTATTACTGTTGTTACTAATTAATTATTATTGCTATTCCTAATTCATTATTGTTGTAGTTATAATTCGTTATTGTTATTATAATAGTTATTGTTCTTGTTATTGATATATTTTTGTTGTTTCTAATTATTTACTATTATAGTTTAATTATTATTGTTGTTACTAATGATTATTGTTGTTTCTAATTAATTATTATTTTGTGACTAATTAATTATTATGACTATAATACAGAGGGATTGTGAAAAATAACCTTATAAGGATGGACTGGTTGCACATTATTTCAATTTGAATTTTGGTGAAAAAATTAGAAGCACAGAAAATAATGCACTAAGAAAAAAAAATTCACAGAGAATAACTTTCTAGTATAAAATGAGAAAAAGATTTTGGAACCATTAACACAAGGTCATTAAAGCCATATCTAAAGACTCAGACACCAAAAGAGACAGATGACAAGAATGCAAAAAGGAGGTCCATGTCCAAAAAAATCATTCAATAAGCATAACACATCCAAAGAACCATGAGAACCGTGGTATGACAAAGACACTGAAATGGACATAAGATTATACTAATATATAAAAGTTTGAAAGGCCTACTTAACCCACAACCACAACTGAACACCACTACCAATATTATTACTGTTGTTACTATTAACACTGCTGCTTACTGTTTTTACTACTAATTATTTTACTTATTGTTGATGGTAATTATTATTACTGTTGTTACTCATTGTTTATGTTGTTACTAATTAAATATTGTTGTTGTTTCTAATATTATTGGTACTAATTATTGTTGTTATTATTAATAATTATTATTGTTATTAGTAATGCATTATTGTTGTTACTAATGATTGTTGTTACTAATTAATTATTATTGGTGCTGATAGTAAGTAATTATTATTGTCATTACTACACAATTATTATCGTTGTTGTACCTAATCAATTATTATTGTTGATTTACTATGTGTTATTGTTGTTGTTAATGATTAATTATTATTGTTCTTGTTACTCACTAATTATTATTGTTGTTACTAATTAACTATTATTGTTATAAATTATTATTTGTGTTTGTACTTATTCATTATTATTGTTGTTGTCAATAATTATTTTTGTCACTAATTAATTACTATTTGTAAATAATTATTATTATTACTAAATTATTATTATTGTAGTTCTTACTAATAATTATTGTTGTAGTTCTTAATTAATCATTGTTGTTCTTGTTACAAATTAATTATTATATTTGTCATTATTAATGAATTATTATTGTTCTTGTTACTAATTAATTATTATTGTTATTGTTACTCAGTAATTATTATTATTGTGTTACTAATTCATTATTATTGTTGGTGTAATGAATTATTGTTGTTGTTAGTAATTAATTATGATTGTTGTTACTAATCAATTATTATTGTTCTTACCAATTATTTCTGTTGTTGTTTCTAATTAATTATTATTGTTGTTACTAACTTACTATTATTGTTGTTACAGATCAATTATTATTGTTATTAAGAATTAATTATTGGTGTTATTACATAGTATTTTTGTATTTGTTACAAATTTATTATAATTTGTGGTACTAATTTATTATTATTGTTCTACTCAATTATTATTGTTTTTGTTACCAATTAATTGTTGTTACTACCTAATTATTGTTCTTAGTAATTAATTATTTTTGTTGTTGTTAGTAATTATTTATTATTGTAGTTAGTACTTTATTATTATTGTTGTCATTGCTAATTAATTATTATTATTGTTACTAGTTAATTATTATGTCAACAATACAGAAGAAATATGAAAAACAAACATATAAAGAAAAACTGGCTGCTCATGATTTCAACTGGAATCTTGATGAAAATCTTAGCAGCAAAGAAATTAATGCACTAAGAAAAGAAAATTGGCATAAAATACCTTTCTATTATAAAATAAGAAAGGGAATGTGGGACCATATAACACAAGATTGTTAAAGCCATATCTAAGGACAAAGACACCAAAAAATAGAGATGAATACAAGCCCCTAAAATAAGGTCCACCTCTAATAAAATCATTTAATAAGGTTAATACATCCACAAGGACCCTGGTATGACAAACAGACTGAAATGCACATAAGTCTATATAATATATAAATGGTTGAAAGGCCTACATCTGCTATGACCACCACCCCCAACTACCACTAACACTATTACTACTGTTGTTAATACTACCACTGCTACTTACTCTTGTTACTACTAATACTGTTGCTTATTGTTGATAGTTGCTATTACTGCTGTTAGTAATATTTGTTGTTACTAATTAATTTTTACATTTTAATTATTGTTGTTACTTTTTATTATTGTTAGTAATTAATTATTATTGCCATTGCTGCTTATTATTAAGGTTATTACTAATTGTTATTATTGTTACTAACTAATTATTGTTGTCTTTACTAGTTATTATTGTTGTTACTAATATACTTATTATTACTGTTGTTACTAATTAATTATTATTGCTATTCCTAATTCATTATTGCTGTAGTTATAATTAGTTATTGTTGTTATAATAGTTATTGTTTTTGTTATTGATATATTTTTGTTGTTTCTAATTATTTACTATTATGGTTTAATTATTATTGTTGTTACTAATGATTATTGTTGTTTTTAATTAGTTATTATTTTGTTACTAATTTATTATTGTGACAATAATACAGAGGGATTGTGAAAAATAACCTTATAAGGATGGACTGATTGCACATTATTTCAATTTGAATTTTGATGTAAATTTAGAAGCACAGAAAATGATGCACTAAGAAAAGAAAATTCACAATGAATAACTTTCTAGTATAAAATGAGAAAAATATTTTGGAACCATTACCACAAGGTCATTAAAGCCATGTCTAAAGACTCAGACACCAAAAGAGACAGATGACAAGAATGCACAAAGGAGATCCATGTCCAAAAAAATCATTCAATAAGCATAACACATACAAAGAACCATGAGAACCACAGTATGACAAAGAGACTGAAATGGACATAAGATTATACTAATATATAAAAGTTTGAAAGGCCTACTTAACCCACAACCACAACTGAACACCACTACCAATATTATTACTGTTGTTACTATTACCACTGCTGCTTACTGTTTTTACTACTACTAATTTTACTTATTGTTGATGGTAATTATTATTACTGTTGTTACTAATTGTTGGTGTTGTTACTGATTAAATATTGTTGTTGTTACTAATATTATTGGTACTAATTAATTATTGTTGTTATTATTAATAATTATTACTGTTCTTAGTATGTATTATTGTTGTTACTAATGATTGTTGTTACTAATTAATTATTATCATTGTTACTAATTAATTATTATTGGTGCTCTTAGTAAGTAATTATTATTGTTGTTACTACACAATTATTATTGTTGTTGTACCTAATCAATTATTATTGTTGATTTACTATGTGTTATTGTTGTTGTTAATGATTAATTATTATTGTTCTTGTTACTCACTAATTATTATTGTTGTTACTAATTAATTATTATTGTTATAAATTATTATTTGTGTTTGTACTTATTCATTATTATTGTTGTTGTCAATAATTATTTTTGTCACTAATTAATTACTATTTGTAAATAATTATTATTATTACTAAATTATTATTATTGTAGTTCTTACTAATAATTATTGTTGTAGTTCTTAATTAATTATTGTTGTTCTTGTTACAAATTAATTATTATATTTGTCATTATTAATTAATTATTATTGTTACTAATTAATTATTATTGTTATTGTTACTCAGTAATTATTATTGTTGTCTTACTAATTCATTATTATTGTTGGTGTAATAAATTATTGTCATTGTTAGTAATTAATTATGATTGTTGTTACTAATCAATTATTATTGTTCTTACTTACCAATTATTTCTGTTGTTGTTTTTAATTAATTATTATTGTTGTTACTAACTAACTATTATTGTTGTTACAGATCAATTATTATTGTTATTAAGAATTAATTATTGTTGTTATTACAAATTATTTTTGTATTTGTTACAAATTTATTATTGTTTTTGGTACTAATTAATTATTATTGAACTTACTCATTAATTATTATTGGTTTTGTTACCAATTAATTGTTGTTACTACCTAATTATTGTTCTTAGTAATTAATTATTATTGTTGTTGTTACTAATTATTTATTATTGTGGTTACCAATTAATTATTATTGTTGTCATTGCTAATTAATTATTATTATTGTTACTAGTTAATTATTATGTCAATAATACAGAGGGAACATGAAAAACAAACATATAAAGAAAGACTGGTTGCTCATAATTTCAACTGTAATCTTGATGAAAGTACTAGCAGCACAGAAAATAATGCACTAAGAAAAGAAAATTGACATTGAATACCTTTCTATTATAAAATAAGATAGGGAATGTGGGACCATATAACACAAGATTGTTAAAGCCAAATCTAAAAACAAAGACACTCAAAAATAGAGATGAATACAAGCCCCTAAAATAAGGTCCACCTCTAATAAAAACATTTAATAAGGTTAATACATCCAAAAAACAACCACAAGGAGCCTGGTATGACAAACAGACTGAAATGGATATAAGTCTATATAATATATAAACAGTTGAAAGGCATACATCTGCCATGACCACCACCCCCAACTACCACTAACACTATTACTATCATTGTTTGTACTACCACTGGTACTTACTCTTGTTACTACTAATACTGTTGTTTATTGTTAATAGTTGCTATTATTACTGTTAGTAATTCTCATTGTTACTAATTAATTATTACATTTTAATTATTGTTGTTACTTTTTATTATTGTTGTTAGTAAATAATTATTATTGTCATTGTTACTAATTATTATTGTTGTTACTAGTTATTATTGTTGTTACTAACTAATTATTGTTGTTGTTACTAGTTATTATTGTTGTTACTAATATACTTATTATTACTGTTGTTACTAATTAATTGTTATTGCTATTCCTAATTCATTATTGCTGTAGTTATAATTAGTTATTGTTGTTATAATAGTTATTGTTCTTGTTATTGATATATTTTTGTTGTTTTTAATTATTTACTATTACAGTTTAATTATTATTGTTGTTACTAATGATTATTGTTGTTTCTAATTAATTATTATTATTTTGTTACGAATTAATTATTATGACAATAATACAGAGGGATTGTGCAAAATAGCATTATAAGGATGGACTGGTTGCACATTATTTCAATTTGAATTTTGGTGAATAAATTAGAAGCACAGAAAATAATGCACTAAGAAAAGAAAATTCACAAAGAATAACTTTCTAGTCTAAAATGAGAAAAAGATTTTGGAACCATTTAACACAATGTCATTAAAGCCATATTTAAAGACTCAGACATCAAAAGAGACAGATGACAAGAATCCAAAAAGTATATCAATGTCCAAAGAAATCATTCAATAAGCATAACACATCCAAAAAACAACCATGCAAACCTTGGTATGACAAACAGACTGAAACGGACATAAGATCATACTACTATATAAAAGTTTGAAAGGCCTACTTATCCCACAATTACCACCAGTACCACTATTATTACTGTTGTTACTGTTACCACTGCTGCTTACTCTTGTTACTTCTACTACTTTTTCTTAATGTTGATGTTAATTATTATTACTGAAGTTACTTATTGTTGTTGTTACTAAATAATTATTGTTGTTACTAATTATTATTGGTACCAATTAATTATTGTTATTGTTACTAATTATTATTATTGTTACTAGTTAATTATTATTGTTGTTGCTACTAATTAATTATTAATGCTGTTGTTGTTGCAAATAAATTATAATTGTTGTTGTCACTAACTAATTGTTGTTGTTACTAATTAATTATTATTGCTGTTACTAACAAGTTATTCATGTTACAAATTAACTATTATCATTATTGCTGTTACTAATTAATTATTGTTGGTGTTATCTTTTAATTATTACTGTTGTTATTACTAATGAATTATTATTATTGTTATTACTAATTAATAATTATGACAATAAAACAGAGAGGGCTTGGAAAACAACTAAATAATAAAAAACTGGTAGCACATAAAATGAGAAACAACTCTAGAATAACATTGTAATAAATTAGAAAGAAATATAGAGAGCCATTAACACATGATCATTTAAGCCATATCTAAAGACTAAGGCACAAAAGGAGAGAGATAATAACAAGGCTTAAACATGGTCCACTTCCAAAAAAATCATGTAGTAAAAATAATACATTCAAAAACAATTTAGATGATCCTGGTACAGAAAACAGTCACACATAAGTTGACATAAGAATATAGTAATATATAAAAGATTGAAAGGTCTACCTCTTGCATTATGAACACCACCACTACCAGTACTGCAGCTGTTGTTACTACTACCACTGTTCCTTACTGCTGTAACTACTACTGCTGATTATTGTTCTTAGTAATTACTGTTTTACTATGTATTATAGTTGTTACCAATTATTATTGTTGTAGTTATTAATCAATTATTTTTGTTGTCGATAACTATGTTATTATTGTTAGTGTTACTCATTAATTTTTATTGTTGTTACTCATTAATTATTATTGTTGTTACCAATTAATTATTCTTGGTGTTGTTACTAATTAATTATGTTGTTACTAATTAATTATGATTGCTGTTGTTAGTAATTATTTATTATTGTTGTTGTTACTAATCAGTTATTATTGTTATTGTGAGTAATCAATTATTGTTGATGTACTATGTGTTGTTGTTAATGATTAATTATTAATGATGTTACTAATTAATTATTGTTGTTGTTACAAACTAATTATTATTGTTGTTACTCATTCTCTATTACTATTGTTATTTATTATTAGTGTTGTTTGTAATAATTCATTATTATTGTTGTTGTCAATAACTATTACTGTCATTAATTAATTACTAATTACTAATTAATTATTATTGTTGGTAAATTATTATTATTATACTTAATACTAATTAATTAATTATTATTGCTCTTGTTACCAATTAATTTATATGGTTGACATTATTAATAAATTATTGTTCTTGTTCCTAATTAATTGTCATTGTTATTGTTATTAAGTAATTATTATTGTTGCTACTAAATAATTATTTTTGTTGTGTTACCAATTTATTATTTTTGTTGTATAAAGAATTATAGTTGTTATTGTCTAACTATTATTATTGTCTTTACTAATAAATTATTATTTGTGTTAATTAATTATTGTTGTCATTACAAGTTATTGTTGTAGTTGTTACATATTAATTACTATTGTTGTAGGTACTAATTAATTATTATTGGTTTTACTAATTAATTATTATTGTTTTTGTTACTAATTGATTATTGTTGTTACTAACTTATTATTGTGGATGATACTAATTATTATTATTGTTACTAGTTAATTATTGTTGTTGTTACTAGTTATTATTGTTGTTACCAATATATTATTATTATTGTTGTTAATACTTTATTATTATTGTTGTTGTTACTAATTAATTATTATTGTTGTTGTTACTAATTACTTATAGTTTTTCTTACCAATTAATTATTGTTGTTGTTGTTACTAATTATTATTGTTGTTACTAATTATTATTTTTGTTGCTACTAATTAATTATTATTGTTGTTATGAGTTATTTATTATGTTGTTACAAATTAATTATTATTGTTGTTGCTAATTATTATTGTTGTTACTAATTTATTATTGTTATTGTTACTAATTAATTATTATTGTTGTTACTAAATATTAATGTTGTTATTAATTAATTATTATTTTTGTTGTTACAAATTAATTATTACTATTATTATTAATTCATTATTATTGCTTGTTATAATTAGTTATTGTAGGTGTTACTAATTAGTAGATATTGTTTTTGTTATTCATTAATTGTTATTGTTACTAATTAATTATTGTTACAAATTAATTATTGTTTTTGTTACTAATGATTATTGTTGTCGTTGCTAACTAATTATTATTGTTGTTAATAATTAATGATTATTGTTGTTACTAATTAATTATTAGTGTTGTTAGTTTTGTTGTTATTACTAATTAATTTCTTATAGTTGTTACTAATTTATTATTGTTGTAGGTTCTAATTAATTATTATTATCGTTGTTACTAATTCATCATTATGACAATAATACGGAAGGAATGGGGAAAACAACCATATGAAGAACTGGCTGCACATAATTTCTATTTGAATCCTGGTGAAAGAATTAGAAGCAGTGAAAATAATGCACAAAAAAAAGAAAATTCACAGAGAATACCTTTCTAGTATAAAATGAGAAAAGTATCTTGGGACCATTTAACAAGAGATTGTTAAAGACATGTCTAAAGACTATGGCACCAATAGAGAGTGATGACAACATGCCCAAAAAGGTCCATGTCTAATAAAATCAATTAATAAGGATAACACAGTTAAAAAAACAAGAAGACTTTGGTATGATAAAAATAATGAAACAGTCATAAGACTATACTAATATATAAAAGTTTGAAAGGCCTACTTATCTTACAACCACCACTACCACTATTATTACTTCTGTTACTATTACCACTGCTGCTTACTTTTGTTACTATGACTGTTGCCTATTGTTGATAGTAATAATTATTACTGTTGTTAGTAATTATTGTTGTTACTAATTATTGTTTGTATTAATTATTATTGTTACTAATTAAATATTATTGTTGTTGTTACTAATTAATTATTGTTATGGTTACTAGTTAATTATTGTTGATACTAATTCATTATTATTGTTTATATTACTAATTAATGATTGTTGTTCTTACTAAATTAATTATTAGGGTTGTTATTACTTATGTTGTTATTACTAATTAATTTCTTGTAGTTGTTACTAATTAATTATTGTTGCCATTACTAATTAATTATTATTGTTGTTGTTACTAATTAATTATTATGACAATAGTACAGAGGGAACATGGAAAACAACCATATAAGGAAGGACTGGTTGCACATAATTTCAACATGTCTCATGGTGAATGAAGTAGAATCAGAGAAAATAATGCACTAAGAAAAGAAAATTGGCAGAGAATATGTTTCTATTATAAAATATGAATGGGATCTTGGAACCATATATCACAATATCGTTAAACCATATTTAAAGACTAAAACACCAAAGAAGACAGATGAATACAAGCTGAATAACAGGGACATGTCTAATAAAATCATTTAATAAGTTTAATACATCCTACAAACGACCTCAAATACCATGGTATGACAATCTGTCTGAAATGGATTTAAGTTTATATAATATATAGAAGTTTTAAATCCTACTGGCATGACTGCCACTACTACCAACCACCCCAAACACTAGTACTACTGTTGTTAGTACTACCACTGCTGCTTACTGTCGTTACTAAAACTACTGTTGCTTAATGTTGATAGTAATTATTATTAATGCTATTAATAATTGTTGTTTTTGTTACTAATTAATTATTGTTGTTACTAATTATTATTGGTACTACTTAATTATTGTTGTTATTGTTACTTATTATTATTGTTACTAATTAATTATTATTGTTCTTGTTATTAATTGTTGTTGTGGTTACTAATTGATTATTATTATTGATGTTACTAAATAATTATTATTGATGTTATTAATCAATTATTATTGTTATTGTGCCTAAACAATTATTGTTTTACTAAATATTATTTTTGTTGTTACAAATTAATTATTATTGTTGTTACAAATTATTATTGTTGTTATTACTAATTAATTATTATTGTTGTTGCTACTAATAAATTATTATTGTTACTATTTATTGTTGTTTTTACTAATTAATTATTATTGTTATTGTCACTAATTAATTATTATTGTTGTTCCTACTAATTAATTATTATGACAATAATACAGAGGGAATGTGGAATACACCAATATGAGCTAAGACTGGTTGCACATTATTTCAATTTGAATGCTGGTGAAACAATTAGAAGCAGAGACAATAATGCACTAAGAAAGAAAAATTCACAGATAATACTTTTTTAGAATAAAATGAGAAAATGATCTGGGATCTAATAACACAAGATCATTATTGTAATATCTAAAGTCTAAGTCACCAAAGAAAAAGATCACAACAGGGCCATAAAAGATCTATGTCTAAGAAAATCATTTAATAAGGATATCACATCCAAAAAACAACCAAGAGAACTTCTTGTATGATAAGTAGACTAAAATGGACTTAAGATTATATTAATTTTTAAATGTTTGATAGATCTACTTATCTTACAAACACCACTACCACTATTATTACTGTTGTTACTATTACCACTGCTGCTTAATGTTGTTACTACTACTACTGTTGCTTATTGTTGATAGTAATTGTTGTTACTGTTGTTACAAATTAATTATTATTGTTGTTACTAATTATTTTTGGTACTAATTAATTATTGTTGTTATTGTTAATAATTATTATTGTTGTTACTAATTGTTGTTGTGGTTATTAATTAATTACTATTGTTGTTGTTACCAATAAATTATTATTGTTACTAACAAATTATTATTATTGTTACTAAGTAACTATTATTATTATTGTTGGTATTAATTAACTATTATTATTGTTGTTGTTACTATTTAATTATTACTGTTGTTGTTACTAATGAATTATTGTTGTTACTACTTAATTATTATGTCAGTAAAACAGAGGACTTGGAAAGGAAAAACTGGTAGCACATAATTTCAATTGCAATCCTGATGAAAGAATTAGAAGCAGAGAAAATAATGCACTAAAAAAAGAATATTTGCATAGAATACCTTTCTATTATAAAATGAGAAAGAGATCTTGGGATCATATAACACAAAATTGTTAAAGCTATATCTAAAGACTAAAACAGCAAGAGAGAGAGATGAAAACAAATTTCCAAAAAGAAGGGCCATGTCTAATAAAATCATTTAATAAGTTTAATACATCCAACAAGCTACCACAAAGACCATGATATGACAAACTGACTAAAACAGACATAAGTGTATATAATATATAGAAGTTTTAAAAGCCTACTGCCATGACCACAACCACTGCCCACCATCCCTAACACTATTATTAATGTTTCTAGTACTACCACTGCTGCTTACTCTTGTTACTACTACTACAGTTGCTTTTTGTTGAGAGTATTTATTACTGGTACTAATTATTATGCTTTACTTACTAATTAATTATTATTGTTGTTGTTACTAATTATTTACTATTCTTGTTGTTACTAATAAATTATTATCATTGTTTCTATTTATTAATGTTGTTTTTACTAATTAATTATTATTGTTGTTGTTACTAATTAATTATTGTTATTGTTGTTACAAATTAATTATTATGACAATAATACAGAGGGAATCTGGAAAACAACCAAATAAAGAAGGACTGGTTGCACATAATTTCAATTGGAATGCTGGTGAAAAAGTAGAAGCAGAAAAAATAATGCACTAAGATAAGATAATTTGCAGATAATACCTTTCTAGTATAAAATGAGAAAAAAATCGTGGGACCATTTACCACAAGATCAATAAAGCCATATCTTAAGACTAAGACACCAAAGGAAAGAGATGACAACAAGCACCAAAAAAAAACCCATATCTAATAAAATCATTTAATAAAGATAACACTTTCAAAAAACAAGTAAGAGGACCCTGGTGTGATAAATAGACTGATACAGACATAATATTATACTAATATACAAAAGTTTGAAATGTCTAGGTATCCCACAACTGCCACTACCACCATTTTTGTTGTTACTAATACTACTGCTGCTTACTGTTGTTATTACTACTACTGTTGCATATAGTTTATAGTAATTATTATTACTGTTGTTTCTAATTATTGTTGTTACTAATTAATTAATGTTGTTAGTACTAATTATTACTAATAATAATTATTAGTAATTATCATTACTGTTGTTACTAATTAATTTTTTTGCAGTTGTTACTAATTATTGGTACTAATGAATTATTGTAGTTTTTGTTACTAATTATTATTGTTGTTATTAATTAATTATTATTGTTGGCATTATTTATTAATGATTGTTGTGGTTACTAATTAATTGTTATTGTTGTTGTTACCAATAAATTATTGTTGTCTTCCCTAACTAATTGTTGTTGTTACTAATTAATTATTATTGTTGTTACTTTTTAGTTATTACTGTTGTTAGTAGTAGTTAATTCTTATGACAATAAAAACAGAGAGAACTTAGAAAACAGCCAAATAAAAAAAAAACTGGCAGCACATAATTTCAACTTGATACCAGGTGAAAAAATTAGAAGTTGAGGAGATAATACACTAAGAAAAAAATTAGAAAAGAATATATTTCTAATAAAAAATAAAAAATAAATCTAGAGACCCATTAACATTTAATCTTTTAAGCCATATCTAAAGACTAAGGCACCAAAGGACAGAAATTATAACAAGCCCCAAACAAGGTCCACACCCAAAAAATCATTTAATAAGGATAATACATCCAAAAAACAATTAAGGTGAACCTGGTACAAAAAACAATCACATTTTAACAGACTTAAGAATATAGTAATGGATAAAAGTTTAGAAGGTTTACCTCTTCCATTACCAACACCACCACTACCACTCCTTACTGTTGCTACTACGATCACTGCTGCTTAATGCTGTCACTATTATTACTGCAGCTTATGATTCTTAGTAATTGTTACTGTTGTTAATATGTATTATTGTAGTTGTTACCAATTATTATTATTATTACTAATTATTATTGGTGTTACTAAATAATTATTTCTGTTGTTGATAACTAATTATTATTGTTAGTGTTACTAATTAATTTTTATTGTTACTTATTAATTATTATTGTTGCTACTAATTATTATTATTTTTACTAATTTATTATTGTTGTTACTAATGATTAGTGTTGTTGTTAGTAATTAATTATTGTTGATGTTACTAATTAATTATTATTGGTGTTGTTGTTAATTATTATGTTGTTACTAATTAATTATGATTGTTGTTAGTAAATAGTTATTATTGTTGTTGTGAGTAATCAATTATTGTTGATTTTCTATTTGTTATTGTTGTTGTTAAAGATTAATTATTAATCTTGTTGTTACTAATTAATTATTGTTGTTGTTACTAACTAATTATTATTGTTGTTTCTAATTTACTATTAATGTAGTTATTTATTGTTATTGTTGTTTATAATAATTCATTATTATTGTTCTTGTCAATAACTATTATTGTCACTAATTATTTACTATTTCTAATCAATTATTTTATTATTGTACTTCTTATTAATTAATTATTATTGTTCTTGTTACAAATTAAGTATTGTGGTTGTCATTTTTTATTAATTATTATTGATCATGTTACTAGTTAAGTATTATTGTTATGGTTACTAACTAATTATTATTGTTGTTACTAAATAATTATTATTGTAGTGTTACTAATTCATTATTTTTGTTGTTATAATGAATTATATTTGTTACTAACTATTATTATTTTTGTTACTAATGAATTATTATTGTTGTTAATAATTAATTATTGTTGTTATTAGAAATTATTTTTGTAATTGTTATGAGTTAATTGTTATTGTTGGTACTAATTAATTATTATGACAATAAGGCAGTGGAAATGTGGAAAACAACCATATAAAGATGGACTCATTGCACATAATTTCAATTTAATGCTATGAAAGAATTTAAAGCAGAAGAAATAATGCACTAAGAAAAGAAAATTTGCAGATAATACCTTTGTAGAGAAAATGAGAAAAAGATCTTAGGATCATTTAACACAAGATCGTTAAAGCCATATGTAAAGACTAAGACACCAAAGGAAAAAGATGACAAGCCCCACAAGATGCACCCTTACTAATAAAATCATTTAAATAAGATAACATCCAAAAACAATCAAGATGACCCTGGTATCACAAACACTGAAATGAACTTAAGATTATACTAATATATGAAAGTTTCAATGATCTACTTATCCTACAACCACTACCACTCCCACTATTATTAATGTTATTAATATTTTTTTGCTGCTTACTGTTGTTAATACAACTACTGTTGCTTAGACTAGATAGTAATTATTATTACTGTTGTTACTAATTATTGTTGTTACTAATTAATTATTGTTGGGGTTACTAATTAATTATTGTTGTTGTTACCAATGAATTATTATTGTTGTTGTCACTACTTAATTGTTGTTGTTACTACTTAATTATTATAGTTGTTGTTACTAACAAATTATTATTCTTGTTACTAATTAACTATTATTATTATTGCTGTTACTAATTAATTATCATTGTTATCATTGTTTTTACTAATGAATTATTAATGTTCTTGTTACTAATTAATTATTATGACAATAATTGAGCGGGAAAGTGGAAAACAACCTTATGAGGAAGGACAGGTTTCATATAATTTCAATTTGAATCCTGATGAAAAAATAAGAAGCAAAGAAAATAATGCAAAAATAAAAGAAAATTCACAGAGAATACCTATCTAGTAGATAATGTGAAAAGGATCTTGGGACCATTTAACAAGAGATCATTAAATCCATATTTAATGACTAAGACACCAAAGGAGAAAGATGACAACAAGCCCAAAAAGAAGGTCCATGTCTAATAAAATCATTTAATAAGCATAACACATCCATAAAAGCAACACATTGAAAGACCTACTTATCCCACAACTACCACCACCAATGCCACTATTATTACTGTTATTAATACTACTACTGCTGCTTTCTGTTGTTATACTACTACTGTTGCCTATTGTTGATACTAATTAGTATTGTTGTTGTTATTAATTATTGTTGTTACTAATTATCTATTGTTGTTACTAATTATTATTGGTAATAATTAATTATTGTTGTTACTTTTACTATTTATTATTTTTACTAATAACTTATTATTGTGGTTACTCATTAATTATTGTTGTTGTTACTAATTAATTATTGTTACTAATTAATTATTATTGTTGTTGTTACAAATTAATGATTGTTGTTTTTACTAATTAATTATTATTGTTGACATTACTAATTAATTATTATTATTGATGTAACTAAATAATTATAATGACAATAGTACAGAGGGAATATGGAAAACAGCCATATAAAAAATGATTGGTTGCACATAATTTCAACTTGTGTCCTGATGAATAAATTAGAAGCAGGGAAAATAATGCACTAAGAAACAAAAATTGGCAGAGTACCTTTCTATTATAAAATGAGAAAGAGTTCTTGGTACCATTCAACACAAGATCGTTAAAGCCATATGTAAAAACTAAGACACCAAAGAAAAGAAATGACAAGCCCAAAAGAAAGTGTGTGTCTAATAAATCATTTAATAAGGATAATACATCAAAAAACAATGAAGAGGACACTGGTATGATAAACAGACTGAAACAAACATAAGGATATACTATTACATAAATGGTTGAAGGAGCTATATATCTCACAATCACCACTACTACTATTGTTACTGTTGTTATTACTACCACTACTACTTACTACTGTTACTACTAGTACTACTGCTGCTTATTGTTGGTAGTAATTATTATTACTGTTATTACTTATTATTTTTGATGTTACTAATTAATTATTGTTGTTTCTAATTATTATTGGTACTAATTTATTATTGTTGTTATTGTTACTAATTAATTGTTATTGTTGTTACTAATTAATTATTATAACAATAATACAGCAGGAATGAGGAAAACAACCAATATAAGGAAGAACTCATTGCACATAATTTCAATTTAATGCTGGTGAGAGAATTACAAGCAGAGGAAATAATTCACTAAGAAAAGAAAATTCAAAGACTATCTTTCTAGGAAAAAAATGAAAAAAAATTATTGGCATCATAAAACGCAAGATCGTTAACGCCATATCTAAAAACTAAGACACCAAAGGAAAAAGATCACAAGCCCCAAAAGAAGCTCCATGTCTAATAAAAACATTTAAAAAGGATAATATCCAAAAAACAATCAAGAGGACCCTGGTATGACAAACACTGAAACTAATTTAAGATTATATTAATATAAGAAAGTTTGAAAAACCTACTTATCTCACATCCACCACCACTACCACTATTATTAATGTTATTAATAGTGTTACTGCTGCTTATTGTATTTGCTACAACTACTGTTCCTCATTTTGGATAGTAATTATTATTACTGTTGCTACTAATTTTTGTTGTTACTAATTAATTATTGTTTGGGTTACTAATTAATTATTGTTGTTGTTACCTACAAATTATTATTGTTGTCACTATTTAATTGTTGTTGTTACTACTTAATTATTATTGTTGTTGTTACTAACAAATTATTATAATTGTTACTAATTAACTATTATTATTATTATTGTTACTAATTAATTATTATCATTGTTACTATTTAATTATCATTGCTGTCAGTAATGAAATATTATTGTTCTTGTTACTAATTAATTATTATGACAATAATTGAGAAGGAATGTGAAAAACAACCATATGAGGAAAAACTGCTTTCACATAATTTCAATTTGAATCCTGGTGAAGGAATAAGAAGCAAAGAAAATAATGCACAAAGAAAAAAAAATTCACAGAGAATACCTTTCTAGTATATAATGTGAAAAGGATCTTGGGACCATTTAACATGAGATCATTAAATGCATATTTAATACTAAGACAACAAAGGAGAAAGATGACAAGCCCAAAAAGAACGTCTTATGTCTAATAAAATCATTTAATAAGGATAACACATCCATAAAAACAAAACATTGAAAGACCTACTTCTCCCTTAACTAACACCACCAATGCTACTATTATTACTGTTATTACTATTACTGTTGCTGCTTTCTGTTGTTATACTACTCCTGTTGGCTATTTTTGATACTAAATATTGTTGCTACTAATTATTGTTATTAATAATTAACTATTCTTGTTACTAATTATTATTGGTAATAATTAATTATTGTTGTTACTGTTACTATTTATTACTTTTACCAATTAATTATTATGTTGTTACTCATTAATTATTGTTGTTGTTACTAATTAATTATTATTGTTGTTGTTATGAATTGATGGTTGTTGTTGCTACTCATTAATTATTAGTGTTGTTACTAATTATATTGTTATTACTAATTAATTTCTTATAGTTGTTACTAATTAATTATTATTGTTGACATTAGTAATTAATTATTATTATAGATGTAATTAAATAATTATTATGCCAATAGTAAAGAGAAAATGTGGAAAACAACCATATAAAAATGACTGGTTGCACATAATTACAACTTGTGTCCTGGTGAATAAATTACCAGCAAACAAAATAATGCACTAAGAAAAAAAATTGGCAGAGAATATCTTTCTATTATAAAATGTGAAAGAGATCAAGGGACCATTCAACACAAGATCGTTAAATTTATATGTAAAGACTAAGACACCAAAGGAAAGAAATGACAACAAGCCCAAAAGAAAATCCATATCTAATAAATCATTTAATAAGGATAATACAACCCAAAAACAATAAAGAGGACCCTGGTATGATAAACAGGTTGAAACAGACATAAGGATATGCTAATATATAAAACATTGAAGAGGCTACTTGTCTCACAACCACCACTAGTAGTATTATTACTGTTGTTATTACTACCAATATAGCATACTGCTGATACTACTACTGTTGCTTATTGTTGATAGTAATTATTACTACTGTTATTATTACTTATTGTTGTTGTTACTAATAATTATTGTTGTTTCTAATTATTATTGGTACTAAGTTATTATGGTTGTTATTGTTACTACTTATTGTTAGTAATTAATTGTTATAGTTGTTACTAATTAATTATTATGACAATAATACAGTATGAATGTGGAAAACAACCATATAAAAAGCAAGTCATTGCACACAATTTCAATTTGCATCCTGGTGAAAGATTAAGAAGCAGAGAACATAATGCAGACAGAAAAGAAAATTCACTGAGAATACCTTTCTAGTATATAATGTGAAAAGAATCTTGGGACCATTTAACATGAGATAGATATAGCCAAAATGAAGGACTAAGACAACAAAAAAGAAAAATGACAACAAGCTGAAAAAACAGGTTCATGTCTAATAAAATCATTTAAAAAAGATAACACATCCATAAAAACAAAACATTGAAAAACCTACTTATCACACAACTACCACCACCACTGCCACTATTATTACTGTTATTACTATTACCACTTCTGCTTTATGTTGTTACTACTACTACTGTTGCCTATTGTTGATACTAATTATTATTGTTGTTGTTACTAATTATTAATGGTTATAAAAAATTATTGTTGATACTGTTACTATTTATTAGTTTTACTAATTAATTATTATTGTTGTTACCCATTAATTATTGTTGTTGTTACTAATTAACTATTGTTGTTATAATTAATTATTATTGTTGTTGTTATGAATTAATGATTGATGTTGTTACTCATTAATTATTAGTGTTGTTACTAATTATGTTGTTATTACTAATTAATTTCTTATAGTTGTTACTAAATAATTATTATTGTGGACATTACTAATTAATTATTATTATTGATGTAGCTAAATAATTATTATGACAATTGTACAGAGGAAATGTGGAAAACAACTATATAAGAAATGACTGGTTGCACATAATTTTAACTTGTGTCCTGGTGAATAAATTAGGAACATGGAAAATAATACAATAAGAAACAAAAAATGGCAGAAAATACCTTTCTATTTCAAAATGAGAAAGAAATCATGGACCCATTCAACACAAGATCGTTAAAACCATATCGAACGAATAAGAGACCAAAAAAAAAAGAAATGACAACAAGCCCAAAAAGAAAAATACGTTTCCTAATAAATCATTTAATAAGGATATTATATCCAAAAAACCATGACGAAGACCGTGGTATGATAAACAGACTGAAACATACTTTATGATATACTAATATATAAATCATTGAAGAAGTGACTTATCTCACAACCTTCACTACTACTATTGTTACTGTTGTTATTACTACCACAAAAACTTACTGCTGTTACTACTACTATTGTTGCTTATTGTTGATAGTAATTATTATTAGTGTTATCACTAATTATTGGTGTTTTTAATTATTATTGATACTAATTTATTATTGTTGTTATTGTTACTACTTATTGGTACTAATTAATTGTTATAGTTGTTACTAATTAATTATTATGACAATAATACAGTGGGAATGTGGAAAACAACCATATAAGGAAGGACTTCTTCTACATAATTTCCATTTAATGCTGGTGAAAGAATTAGAAGCAGAGGAAATAATGAACTAAAAAAAGAAAATTCACAGATATGTAGACTAATACACCAAAGAAAAAAGGACAAGTTTCAAAAGATGCTTCATGTCTAATAAAATCATTTAAAAAGGATAAGATCCAAAAAACAATCAGGAGGTCCCTGGTATGACAAACACTGAAACGAACTTAAGATTATACTAATATATGAAAGTTTAAATGATTTACTTATCCCAGATCCACCACCACTTCCACTATTATTAATGTTATTAATATTTTTACTGCTGCTTACTGTTGTTACTACAACTATTGTTGCTTATTCTAGATAGTAATTATTATTAATGTTGTTACTAATTATTGTTGTTACTAATTAATTATTGTTGGGACTACTAATTAATTATTGTTGTTAGCAATGAATTATTGTTGTTGTTGTCACTACTTAATTGTTGTTACTAATTAATTATTATTGTTGTTGTTACTAACAAATTATTCTTGTTACTAATTAGCTATTATTATTATTGATGTCACTAATTAATTATTATTGTTGTTACTATTTAATTATCATTGTTGTTACTAATTAATTATTACTGTTATTACTAATTATTGTTGTTTCTAATTATTATTGGTATTAATTTATTATTGTTGTTATTGTTACTACTTATTGGTACTAATTAATTGTTATAGTTGCTACTAATTAATTATTATGACAATAATACAGTGGGAATGTGGAAAACTACCTTATAAGGAAGGACTCCTTGCACATAATTTCAATTAAATGCTGGTGAAAGAATTAGAAGCAGAGGAAATAATGCACTAATAAAAGAAAATTCGCAGATATATAGTCTAATACAGCAAAGAAAAAAATGGACAAGTTTAAAAAGATGCTCCATGTCTAATAAAATTATTTAAAAAGGATAAGATCCAAAAAACAATCAAGAGGTCCCTGGTATGACAAAAACTGAAACAAACTTAAGATTATACTAATATATTAAAGTTTGAATGACCTACTTATCCCAGATCCACCACCACTTCCACTATTATTAATGTTATTAATATTTTTGCTGCTGCTAACTGTTTTACTACAACTATTGTTGCTTATTCTAGATAGTAATTATTATTAATGTTGTTACTAATTATTGTTGTTACTAATTAATTATTGTTGTTACTAATTAATTATTGTTGGGACTACAAATTAATTATTGTTGTTGTTAGCAATGAATTATTGTTGTTGTTGTCACTACTTAATTGTTGTTACTAATTAATTATTATTGTTCTTGTTACTAACAAATTATTATTCTTGTTACTAATTAACTATTATTATTATTGATGTTACTAATTAATTATTATCGTTGTTACTATTTAATTATCATTGTTGTTACTAATTAATTATTCTTGTTCTTGTTACTAATTAATTATTATGACAATAATAGAGAGGGAATGTGGAAAATAACCATGTGATGAAGAACTGCTTTTATATAATTTCAATTTCAATCCTGGTGAAAGATTAAGAAACAGAGAAAATAATGCACAAAGAAAAGAAAATTCACAGAAAATACCTTTCTTGTATATAATGAGAAAAAGATCTTGGGACCATTTAACATAAGATCATTAAAGCCATATTTAAGGACTAAGACACCAAAGGAGAAATATGACAACAAGCCCAAAAAGGTGGTCCATGTATAAGTAAATCATGTAATAAGGATAACACATCCATAAAACAAAACATTGAAAGACCTATTTATCCCACCCCTACCACCACCAATGCCACTATTATTACTGTTATTGCTATTATCACTGCTGCTTTCTGTTGTTACTACTACTACTGTAACCTATTGTTGATACTAACTATTATTGTTGTTTTTACTAATTATTGTTGTTATTAATTATCTATTGTTGTTACTAATTATTATTGGTAATAATTAAATATTGTTGTTACTGTTACTATTTATTATTTTTACTAACTAATTATGATTGTTGTTACTCATTAATTATTGTTGTTGTTACTTATTAACTATTGTTGTTACTAATTAATTATTATTGTTGTTGTTATGAATTAATGATTGTTGTTGTTACTCATTAATTATTAGTGTTGTTACTAATTATGTTGTTATTACTAATTAATTTCTTATACTTGTTACTAATTAATTATTATTGTGGACATTACTAATTAATTATTATTATTGATGTAGCTAATTAATTATTATGACAATAGTACAGAGGACATGTGGAAAACAACCATATAAGAAATGAGTGGTTGCACATAATTTCAACTTGTGTCCTGGTGAATAAATTAGGAGAAGGGAAAATAATGCACTAAGAAATGAAAATTGGCAAAGAATACCTGTGTATTATAAAATGAGAAAGAGATCTTCGGACGATTCAACACAAGATTGTTAAAACCATATCCAAAGAATAAGACACCAAAAGAAATACATGACAATATGCCCCCTCCAAAAAAATATGTCTAATATGTCATTTAATAAGGATAATACATCCCAAACACAATGAAGAGGACCTTGCTATGAAAAACAGGCTGAAACGGACATAAGGATATAGTACTATATATAAAACATTGAAGAGGCTAATTATCTGATAGCCACCATTACTACTATTGTTACTGCGGTTATTATTACCACTAAAACTCACTGCTGTTACTACTACTACTGTTGCTTATTGTTGATAGTAATTATTATTACTGTTATTACTTAATATTGTTGTTACTAATAAATTATTGCTGTTTCTAATTATTATTGGTGATAATTTGTTATTGTTGTTATTGTTACTATTTATTGGTACAAATTAATTGTTATCATTGTTACTAATTAATTATTGTGACAAAAATACAGCAGGAATGTGGCAAACAACCATATAAGGAAGGACTCCTTGCAAATAATTTCAATTTAATGCTGGTAAAAAAATTAGAAGCAGAGGAAATATTGCACTAAGAAAAGAAAATTAGCAGATAATAGCTCTGCAGGGAAAAATGAAAAAAAGATCTTGGGATCATTTAACACAAGATCATTAAAGCCATATGTAAAGACAAATACAGCAAAGAAAAAAGATGAAAAGCCCCTTAAGAAGCTCCATGTCTAATAAAATCATTTAAAAAGAATAAGATCCAAAAACAATCAAAATGACCTTGGTATGACAAACACTGAAATGAACTTAAGATTATACTAATATATGAAAGTTTGAATGACCTGCTTATCCCACATCCACCACCACTACCACTATTATTAATGTTATTTATATTTTTACTGCTGCTTACTGTTGTTACTACAATTACTGTTGCTTATTGTAGATAGTAATTATTATTACTGTAGTTACTAATTTTTGTAGTTACTAATTAATTATTGTTGGGATTACTAATTGATTATTGTTGTTGTTACCAATAAATTATTATTGTTGTTATCACTAATTAATTGTTGTTGCTAATTAATTATTATTGTTGTTACCAACAAATAATCATTCTTGTTACTAATTAACTATTATTATTGTTGTTGTTACTAATTAATTATTATCATAGTTACTATTTAGTTATCATTATTGGTACTAATTAATTATTATTGTTCTTGTTACTAATTAATTATTATGACAATAATAGAGAGGATATGTGGAAAATAACCATATAAGAAAGGACTGGTTTCAAATAGTTTCAATTTGAATCCAGGTGAAAGATTAAAATAATGCACAAAAAAAAAGAAAATTTACAGTGAATACCTTCCTAGTATATAATGTGAAAAGGAACTTAGGACCCTTTAACAAGAGATCATTAAAGCTATATTTAATGACTGAGACACCAAAAGATAAAGATGACAACAAGCCCAAAAAGAAGGTCCATGTCTAATAAAATCACTTATTAAGCATAACACACCCATAAAAGCAACATATTAAAAGACCTACTTATCCCACAACTACCACCACCAATGCCACTATTATTACTGTTATTAATATTACTGCTGCTTTCTGTTGTTATACTACTACTGTTGCCTATTATTGATACTAATTATTATTGTTGTTGTTACTAATTATTGTTGTTACTAATTATCTATTGTTGCTACTAATTATTATTGGTAATAATTAAATATTGTTGTTACTGTTACTATTTATTAGTTTTACAAATAATTTATTATTGTTGTTACTCATTAATTATTGTTGTTGTTAATAATTAATTATTGTTATTAATTAATTATTATTGTTGTTGTTACGAATTAATGATTGTTGTTGTTACTAATTAATTATTATTGTTGACATTACTAATTAATTATTATTATTGATGTAACTAAATAATTATAATGACAATAGTACACAGAAAATGTGGAAAACAACCATATAAAATATGACTGGATGCACATAATTTCCACTTATGTTTCCTGGTGAATAAATTAGGAGCAGGGAAAATAATGCACTAAGAAGCAAAAATTGGCAGAGAGTACCTTTCTATTATAAAATGAAAAAGAAATTTTGGTACCATTCAACACAAGATCGTTATAGCCATATTTAAAGACTAAGATGCCAAATAAAAGAAATGACAACAAGCCCAAATGAAAATCCATGTCTAATGAATCATTTAATAAAAATAATACGTCCAAAAACAATGAAGAGGACATTCGTATGATAAACAAACTGAAACAAACATAAGGATATACTAATACATAATTGGTTGAAGGAGCTACATATCTCACAATCACCACTACTACTATTGTTACTGTTGCTATTACTACCACTACTACTTACTGCTGTTACTACTACTACTGCTTCTTATTGTTGGTAGTAATTATTATTACTGTTATTACTAAGTATTTTTGGTGTTATTAATTAATTATTGTTGTTTCTAATTATTATTTGTACTAATTTATTATTGTTGTTATCGTTACTACTTATTTTTACTCATTAATTGTTATTGTTGTTACTAATTAATTATTATGACAATAATACAGCATGAATTTGGAAAACAACCTTATAAGGAAGAACTCGTTGCACATAATTTCAATTTAATGCTAGTGAGAGAATTAGAAGCAGAGGAAATAATGCACTAAGAAAAGAAAATTTAAAGACAATATCTTTCTAGGGAAAAATAAAAAAAAATCTTGGCGTCATAAAACACAAGATCGTTAATGCCATATCTAAAGACTATGACACCAAAGGAAAAAATGACATTCCCCCAAAAAGCTCCATGTCTAATAAAATCATTTAAAAAGGATAACATTCAAAAAACAATCAAGAGGACCCTGGTATGAAGAACACTGTCACTAATTTAAGATTATACTAATATAAGAACGTTTGAAAAACCTACTTATTCCACATCCACCACCACTACCACTATTATTAATGTTATTAATAGTATTACTGCTGCTTACTGTATTTGCTACAACTACTCTCCTTTATTCTGGATAGTAATCATTATCACTGTTGCTACTAATGTTTGTTGTTACTAATTAATTATTGTTTGAGATACTAATTAATTATTGTTGTTGTTACCAACAAATTATTATTGTTGTCAATATTCAATTGTTGTTGTTACTACTTAATTATTATTATTTTTGTTACTAACAACTTATTATCATTGATACTAATTAACTATTATTATTATTGTTACTAATTAATTATTATCATTGTTACTATTTAATTATCATTGCTGTTACTAATGAAATATTATTGTTTTTGTTACTAATTAATTATTATGACAATAATTGAGAGGGAATCTGAAAAACAACCATATGAGGAAGGACTGGTGTCATATAATTCAAATTTGAATATTGCTGAAAGAATAAGGAGCAAAGAAAATAATGCACAAAGAAAAAAAATTCACAGAGAATACCTTTCTAGTATATAATGTGAAAAGGACCTTGGGACAATTTAACATGAGAACATTAAAGCCATATTTAAAGACTAAGACACCAAAGGAGAAACATGACAACAAGCCCAAAAAGAAAATCCTATGTCTAATAAAATCATTTAATAAGGATAACACATCCATAAAAACAAAACATTGAAAGACCTACTTATCCCACAACTACCACCACCAATGCTACTCTTATTACTTTTATTACTATTACTGCTGCTGCTTTCTGTTTTTATATTACTACTGTTGGCTATTGTTGATACTATTTATTATTGTTGTTGTTACTAATTATTGTTATTACTAATTATCTATTGTTGTTACTAAATATTATTGGTAATAATTAATTATTGTTGTTACTGTTACTATTTATTACTTTTACTAATTAATTATTATTGTTGTTACTCATTAACTATTGTTGCTGTTACAATTAATTATTATTGTTGTTGTTATGAATTATTTGTTGTTGTCGCTACTCATTTATTATTAGTGTTGTTACTAATTATTTTGTTATTACTAATTAATTTCTTATAGTTGTTACTAATTAATTAATATTGTTGACATTACTAATTAATTATAATTATAGATGTAACTAAATAATTATTATGACAATAGTAAGGAGAAAATGGTTGCACATAATTACAACTTGTGTCCTGGTGAATAAATTAGGAGCAGGGAAAATAATACACTAAGAAAAAATATTGGCAGAGAATATCTTTGTATTATAAAATGTGAAAGAGATCTGGGGACCATTCAACACAAGATCGTTAAATCCATATGTAAAGACTAAGACACCAAAGGAAAAAATGACAACAAGCCTGAAAAAAAAAACTGTGTCTAATAAATCATTTAATAAGGATAATACAACCCAAAAATAATGAAGAGGACCATGGTATGATAAACAGGCTGAAATGGACATAAGGATATACTAATATATAAAACATTAAAGAGGCTACTAATCTCACAACCACCACTAGTAGTATTATTACTGTTGTTATTACTACCAATACTGCTTACTGCTGTTACTACTACTGTTGCTTATTGTTGATAGTAATTATTATTACTGTTATTATTACTTATTCAGGTTGTTACTAATAATTATTGTTGTTTCTAATTATTATTGGTACTAAGTTATTATTGTTGTTATTGTTACTACTTATTGTTACTAATTAATTGTTATAGTTGTTACTAATTAATTATTATGACAATAAGACAGTGGAATTGTGGAAAACAACCATATAAGGAGCAAGTCATTGCACACAATTTCAATTTGAATCCTGGTGAAAGATTAAGAAGCAGAGAAAATAATGCAGAAAGAAAAGAAAATTCACAGAGAATACTATTCTAGTATATATTGTGATAAGAATCTTGCATCCATTTAACATGAGATAGATAAAGCCATGTTGAAGAACTAAGACACCAAAGAGAAAGATGACAACAAGCTAAAAAAACAGGTCCATGTCTAATAAAATCATTTAATAAGGATAACACATCTAGAAAACCAAAACATTGAAAAACCTACTTATCCAACAACTACTTCCACCAATGCCACTATTATTACTGTTATTACTATTACCACTGCTGCTTTATGTTGTTACTACTACTACTGTTGTCTATTGTTGATACTAATTATTATTGTTGTTGTTACTAATTATCTATTGTTGTTACTAATTATAATTGGTAATAACTAATTATTGTTGATACTGTTACTATTTATTATTTTTACTAATTAATTATTATTGTTGTTAGTCATTAATTATTGATGTTGTTACTAATTAACTATTGTTGTTATAATTAATTATTATTGTTGTTGTTACATATTAATGATTGGTGTTTTACTCATTAATTTTTAGTGTTGTTACTAATTATGTTGTTATTACTAATTAATATCTTATAGTTGTTACTAAATAATTATTATTGGGACATTACTAATTAATTATTATTATTGATATAGCTAAATAATTATTATGACAATAGTACAAAGAAAATGTGGAAAACAACCATACAAGAAATGACTGGTTGCACATAATTTCAAGTTTTGTCCTGGTGAATAAATTAGGAGCACTGAAAATAATAGACTAAGAAATGAAAATTGGCAGAAAATACCTTTCTATTTCAAAATGAGAAAGAGATCTTGGGACCATTCAACACAATATCATTAAAACCATTTCTAAAGAGGAAGACACCAAAAGGAAGAGATGACAACAAGCCCAAAAAAGAAAATCCATTTCTTTAATAAATCATTTAATAAGGATAATACATCCAAAAAACAATGAAGAAGACCCTGGTATGATAAACAGACTGAAACAGACTTTAGGATATACAAATATATAAAACATTGAAGAGGTTACTTATTTCACAACCACCACTACTACTATTGTTACTGTTGTTAATACTACCACAAAAACTTACTGCTGGCACTACCACTAGTGTTGCTTATTGTTGATAGTAATTATTATTACTGTTATTACTAATTATTGTTGTTTCTAATTATTATTGGTACTAATTTATTATTGTTATTTTTGTTAATACTTATTGGTACTTATTAATTGTTATATTTGTTACTAATTAATTATTATGACAATAATACAGTGGGAATGTGGAAAACAACCATATAAGGAAGGACTCCTTGCACATAATTTCAATTTAATGCTGGTGAAAGAATTAGAA